>VZTA01026245.1:0-94311 GCA_013398855.1 Mohoua ochrocephala
TTTATTTTTTTTCCTCTCTCCTGACATCTGTTTTCCTTATTAAAAAACCCCCAAAACAGGCCGACACCAGCACGGGGTTTTGCCCTGCCAGGTGCACAGCGAGTGCGGGGCCCTGGTCTGGCCCCAGTTTGGGTTCGCCCTCCCACCTCCCCCTGCAGCTCTCCCGGCCCGGGGGCTCTGGGGACACACGGGGGGCGGCTTCCAGCATCCAGCGGGGGCATGGAGGCTCTGGGGCCGCCCAGCCGGGGCCGCAGCCCTGTGTCTTATGTGCAAGTGGTGAAGAGGAAGATCCGAGAAAGCATCAGTTGAGGGCTTCCATCTGTTGACTGCCCTTCTCGTTCCCTTTTCCAGTGTTTTATCGCCAGTCAAAGCTTCCATCTCACTTTATAAAACGAGGGTGGGAAGACTACAGGAAAGTGGGCACCCGAGTGGCATGGCACACCGTCTTGCTGGCACGGGATCTGTAAGAAGCTTACAACCTGTTTGCCATGACTCTGATTTATGGAAGCCTTCCATGTTTCGTAACAGGGAGTCTCTAACTGAAAGTTACTTTGGGAGCGAGGAAGCGCATTAAAGTTTCTTTGGCAATCTAAGCCTTACCCACCCAGCTACTCCGCGTCCCAAATCAGCGTGCAAACCGCCTGCCCGCTCTTGTAACCCGCGCCCAGCCGCTTCCCTTTTCTCCCGGAGCCAAAATGCATCCCGGGCTCCCTCGAACCTGCAGTTGGTTCCCGTTTTTTCCTCGGGAAAATAGGTCCCGAGACCCCCTCTAGCGGCGGAGACAGCAGCGGCAGCGGTGCCCGCCGTGGCGGCTGCCGGGCGCCGGGTCCCGCACCCCCGCGGGGGTCCTGCGGCAGCGCTGGCAGCGCGGCCGAGGCCAGCTGGCTTCTCCAGGTTTTATTTTGTAATGACGGCTTGCTGCGTGTGAGAAGGAACGAGCTTTCAAACCAGGCTTTAGCACTAACTCCTGTTAATCTGTAAATTGCCACGTACGGACATAAAACCAGGACAGGCATGTCACTGCTTTTTGGTCTTTGGCCAAAAAACGCGTGTCACACATTTTGAAGACGGGATGTTAAGGACAAAATGAGAAAGGCGGGTAGGTCATAAAACCAGGCTGATACCTGGGGTGTAGGAAAATACCGCAAAACAGTACAGTAAACACCAAGACTGTCCTAGTAAGTGGTTACTTGCAGTGTGTGTGATGTTTCGAATAGTCAAATGGGATTCGCTTGTCTCCTACACGGTCGTTTTTTCTGCTCCTTCTGCTATATCTCTTTCCAGTGTTTGCCTCCTTGTAGTCTGCTGTGTCTTCATTTTCCCCTCCATAATCCACTCTCTTCCCCTCATGTCTCTCCAGCAACTCTTGGAATCATGTCTCAAGTGATTGGTGAAATGTGGTGGTGTGAACAACACTGTCAGAATCTGCAGGGAAAGGGGCAAATAACCTGAAAGAGAGAAAACCCCCTCACTCTGCTGAGACTTGGCAGACAGGAAAGAATTTCCTTAACTAATTTTAAATTATCTTTCCACCCATAGATCTGGATAAATCAAGAGTGCAATTTCTTCAAAGAATGATTACTCCAGATATTCCAGTAATTGAAAATGGAGTATTTTCTTTCCAAAACCAATGAGTATGAACATGTCTTGTTATGAGTGTGTGTACCTTTGAAATTATCAACAGGCAACTGTTGATAATTTTTGTGGTAACAGCAGGTATGAAGTTGTGTAATCTCAGTTTCTACAACACTGAAAGGTAAATTAATAAAGTTAAGTGCAATGCACTGTAGATTAAAAGAAATTCACAAACTCACATTTTAAGACAGGATGGCCTTTTTCTCATTACAAGCAAAGAACATAAAAGCCGTGAAATTAGAGGGGAAGTTACTAGATCAAAGGGGAAGCAAATTTAAATGACACAAAAGCAGCCTTGTTATGTCTAAAAAGTGCAAAGTAAAGACAATGGCATCAAATCTCAGTTCTATTTTACAGAAACTGTGAACAGATTCTGCCCTAGTCTAATTTGTGCAGAGCCCAGCTATATCAATTACTACTGATATAAATACTTGGTATCAAGAATAAGTTCTAAATGGTAAACTAAATACTCTGATGTAAACTATTCCTGGGCTTTCCCTAAGTGTATACTTCATAGAACTCTGATAAAAATCTTCTACTTTATCCTCCCTATAAAACTAAATTTAGTGCCTGCTTCCATGATATCTGCACTTTGATGAGAAGCCCCAGGTTCCAAAAGTTTTGAGGAACTCAGAAAAATCACATTTCCCTATGTATTATGACCTTGGAACACTGCATTTGACATTAACAGTGCAGTGCAAAGGAAAAAGACAAAACTGTATGCTTTGCATTAAGCATGAGAAAGATCTGAAAGCTTTTCTGGTTTTCATTCCTGGGGAAGATTCCTTGAAGATTTCTGTGCTTCTAGATTGGTTCAATGTAGTTTTTACTGACAGAGTTCCAATGTTTGTTTTTTGGGGCTGTTTCTTTGCCTTTTTTTTTTTTTAATTAAGAGTTTGTTGAAGAAAAAGTTTTAACAAACCAGTCCTCAGTCTATAGCAAAATTCCAAAGAAGTGAGTGCCTGCTCAATGCTAGAGCTGAGCTAGCAACGTGATATTTGAAATAGCATGTGGTTCACTGTGGGAGAGGCCATTGTATTCCAAAAACTAATAGATATGGGAAGCCCAAAGAAATAGTTGGAATATTCAAGGAACCCAAACCCATTGCTGCTTGTTTCTGAAAGAAATCTCAGGAAATACCTAAAAGGTGTCTCCAAACTTTCAGTGTATTAGGTTATTTCTGTAGCCTAATTATCCTCTCTCATACTTCTGCATGATGAAACTCCTGTTCAAACTAGAGCTCACACACATTTTGTTCTCCAATAAACAACATTGAGTAAACACCAGGGAATTACAGCAAATAATAAGTCTTGCAGCCCAAGAATAGTTGAACTAAACACAAAAATAAGTAAAATAACATTTGAAAGTAACTTTCTTTCACAGTATATTTTCGAACCTGTTGGTACATACATGCATAATTTCATTGTCGTGCAAATTCTGATGGAAGAATGTATTTTGGTAAGATTGTAAGCGTAACCAGGGTGAGGACCTGCATTTGGAGAGCCAGCAGTGCAAAACATAGTGACTTTGACAGCTGAGGACACGTCTGTGCTGCTTTTGTGCTATGGAGTGGCCTTGGTTCCCCAGCCAACTGGTGTGTACTGGTTTGTGTCCTTATTGCAAAACAAAGGCTCTGCAGATGAGAAAGGCCACCTGCCTTCTGCATGGTCATCACTGTCACAGCTAACTTGCAGTGACTTTCTGAAGACAAATCCTAGCTGATAAATAGTTGTTGATGTTCCCATGCGATAAAAGCAAGCAGCAAGTCACCCTTCTCCTGTACAGCGGGTTAAAAACCTAGAAATAACAAATAAAGGAAAGCAGGCAGAACTGTGCTGCTTTCCTTCAAGAAGCCAGATTTTTCCCTATTGACCAAATGGCTTATTGCATAGCTAAGTATCCACATATTTATCATCCTGTTTTCCTCTCATTCAACTTTAGACACAGTAGGAACTTTCACAGTGGAGGCAAAGACCTCTGCATAGAATTTCTTTCATTTTACTGACTTGGCAGAATGCTTCCTGCTGCAGAAAAAGACATTTAAAATACAAGTATAGATGAGAAAAAAAAAAAAGGTCAGATAGGGCCTGCAGTAACATGAATCTCTGTATCAGCCTGGATTACTTCGTCTGAAAGAAATTAATCTAAGGCAGACAATCATTTATATTGCTATCTTTAAGCTGTTGAAGTCTCCATTATACAGGAGCCATTTCATAAGAGCCCTCCTAAAAGAATCTGGCCTGAAATCAGCACATTCTGAGTCTCCTCAGCCTCAAGCCCTCTCCATCCTATACGACAGCCAAGGTTTGTGCTGCCTTCTGGCAGCCAAGCCCCTGTAGGTGGCTGCAGCACAATCCTCGAGGCCCTCCTGGCTTTGCAGTCTCGGATTATGTTTACGGAATCTGCCGTAATCCGCTCTATCTGACGGCTGGGTTATTACAACAGAGCAGCAGAGGCTTGCTGTGTGCCATAAACTTTCACCTGGCAGGGAGGATGACAGTCTGGATCCTAGGTAATGCATTTATTTCAGCGTGAAAAGTGGCAGTTGTTACATCAGCGCGAGTGTAGATGGCTTGGCAAAAATGTTGGGATTTAATTAATTATGCAAATAAGAGGAAAGTAAAGATGTTTGGGCCACTGCTCTGATTATGTAATAGGTATAGAAATAGAAATGTTCTGTGCAAGACAGCAAGACATATGACACAAAGATTTAGAGTGCAAAGACCTAAAATGCTAATCCCTCCTTTGATGTTTATATTGCTTAGCTGGAAAGGGAGGAAATGCATTTTTCATTCTTTGATGCTGTGAAAGGGAAAGGCCTTTATAAGCAAAATATAATCCATATTTATATACTCTCCACAGTACTTGGAAACTTTATTCAATATAAGCAGAAGCTATAATAAGAAAAATAAACCCAAATATCAATAAATAGCAGATGCACACTGTATTTGGGTATGAATAAATTATGTGAGTCATAATGGTTGCAACAGCAGGTGGTGGTGTAGTTCAAGACTCTCTGTGATTTCTCGCTTTTTTTCCTCATACTCCAAAGAGAAAGGTTTGAGACCCCTAATGCCTGGTGCAATTTTTAGCTCTGCACCTTCAATCGGTGAACAAACTAGAGGCATCTATAGAATTTTATTAGCTCTGCCAAAAAAACATACAGCAAATGGGCTGGTCATCATTTGTGAATGCTAAAGCTGCTGCTATGACTAATTTATGAACATCCATCCCATTTGTCCTTTCTTCTTTCTTCCTGTCTCATGCGTCCTATTTTAATTAAATCTCAAATAGGGAGTTCACTAGGGTAGAGAATTTCCTTGATATGCTGTTTTCAAAGTTTTTTATAGTGAAGTTCTAAACTGTAATTGGAAACTGATAAAGATTTTGAAATTATCGGTCAACTATGTAACTGCCATTACTTTATTATAAAAACATAAATTGTACAGAAGCAGTTCAGGTGAAATTGAACTTCAGTGTGTTTTTCCTTTCTAAATAATGGAAAGCTTCAAAGCTTCAAATATTTTGCCTTAGAGAACAGAATTTGAACGTCCTGACTATTTGCAGTACAGTTCTCTTTTACATCATGATTACACTCTTACTTTGGAATGTCACACTGTTTCATTTAAATTTTTCCAGAGATGGACCACAAAACTACTAAATATTTAAGCATATGTCTAATTTTTTTACTGAACCATAAACACTAATAATTTTGGACAGTGAAACCTTTCTTTGGTCCAGGCAACTAGTATCAAACAAGTCCTACACATATAGGAAAAAAGGACTTTTCTCCATGTTTCTGTACTGCCTTTCTCTGAACAAAATGAGTCCCTATTTACTGTGAAGGTCATGTTTGTATAAGAGCTACTCTCAACCTCTATAATTATTGGAAGCAATTGCACTACTGCATAATTTGATGTAGGTGAAGAGGTGAGAAAATCAAGAATAGAAACAATTTTGATGAACTTAACAACAATAATCAGTTTCCTTTTCTGAATATTCTAATTCTTATGTTACTATATATTAACAAACTCAATATGAAATATGGGCCTAATGGGCATAAACTGAGATTTTCATATAGAATTGTTTCAAGTACATCACACTCAAAAAGAAACCCCGTGGCATACAACGCATAGCTTTTATTAACTTTTGGCCTTTTATCTAGACTGACATTTAAATAAATTCTTTTCCTCATAGTTCAACATCTCTTCTTTCTTCAACCTGCAGTAAAGTCATCATGTTGAATTCGCAGCTTCGCAATTACCATGACAAAGCAGTGATATCAAGGCCTCAGCTTTACTCTTTCATTAAGAAAGGGAGAAAGAGTGGGGTTCAGAACAGAGCTGCTTTAACTCTCCTGTCATTTTTTCCTTGTATGTGAATTATATGCAAACCTACCAAGATTTAATTAATTTATTTGCTATTTCAGCATTCTCACAATTTCTTGGTACTGACAAATTTTGGCTGATGGATTTGAGAACTGTTCAATACAAAAATGTATTCACATACTCAAAATTCACAAATAGTGGTAGAGCTGTATGTTTTGTTACCTAAGTTGTGTGTTTAGAGCCTTTAGAAATTAAACCAGCGGTTGTCCAAAACAAGTTCGATTTCAGCTGCAAAACTGAAAATGGTGTTCATCAGACTATTGCAAAAACAAAGCTCTGCTCATTTGTTTGTTACAAGTAAATTAGTCAAAGTATCTATTTAGAAGTTATTTACTTCAGATGTTCATGAATTATTTATCTCCATATTTCCCCTGTTTAACTGTGATACCATATTCTCTTAATTAGCTACAAATATCTTAAATTTGAGAGGGGCAGCTACTAGAGGAGAATTCCCATATTAATATGGTTTTTATTTATAAATGTTTACTGCTCCTTTATAAAATACTGTCTAAGTGTAATTCCGTGTACTTTGCAATCTACTAATATAGGCTGGTGAAGCCTCGAACTTGGCTGTTTTATTCTTAAATATGTTCAGATTTGGATGCTCCGTATTACATATGTAAGCAGAAATCTTACGGGCTGTAATGGGTTTTGCAGTTGGGTTCTTTATTCTTCGTTTAGAGACTTGGAGGTCAAATGTAGAGATTCTGGATGTTTGATTGGACCAACATACCATTCATCTATGTAACACAATTTCCTAAAGGCCTACTGACATTAACCATCCTGGATTCCAGATGAACGCATTTCTCTTCTCTTCTCTATAGTTTTGCCTAAGAGATAAAATCAATATATAGCTCCATGTTTCTCCCTGAATGCTTGGACTGAAACCTTGCCTCTACTGAAGGCAGTAATAGTTTTTCTCACTGACTTCAAAGAGGCTGGTGTTTCACCCTTCATTTCCCTGCTGGATACTGCTTTTCCCTTTAAGCTACTACATATCATAAAAATTACTGTGCTTTGAAAACTATAATGCACCACAGTAAAAATTTTAATGCCACAAGGTAGTGTCAATATGTATTTTTGTGCAGTAGAGGGAGGAGGAAATAAACCAGGAGAGACAAACATTCCTAGTCAAAAAATGAGAGTTTTTGTTGCATTTATAAATGAAAATACATCCTTTCAAGCAATAAAACCCCCATACACCTGCTTAGTGTCATTCCACCAAGGGCAGCCACAAAGTAACCACAGGTTTACCAACAAATCCATTCTTATAGTTTCTCAGTCACGAAGAAGGTTAGGAATGGGATTTTGAGCTCTAAGGGGTTTGTGAGAAAAGAGTAAGTATCCAACACGTTCTGCAGATCGTAGGTATTGAACCATTATCCTGGGGAAACCTAGATTATAGTAAATTCAACTTCATTCTAAGATGTGGCATCATGGATTACCTTGCTTCTTTAGTTAACTTTTCCCAGTCATTTATCTTCTGCCTGAGATGCTTTGCTGTAGTTTTAGGCATCCAGACCAAATATATATAAGAAGAAGAGAATAAGGTTTGTCTCTCATTCAGAGCCGGATGAACTTATCTTGTATGCAGACTATAGATGAGTAGAGACAGTGAGCAATAGGGACAGGAACTCTCACAATCTGAGCTGTTGGCCCCTTTTAGTTTCCTAAGCCAGGTGCATTTAAGTATGTGACAACCCTGACCTTGAAGGGAAGGCCAGGTCTTGGTCCCAGTGCAGTATTTCTGTAATTCTAAACCTGTTATTTGTGATCCAAGTGGGGTGGTGAGGTGGCACCTATTTGGACTTCAAAGATAAAAGCTCAGCTGAGGAAACATTTTGATGAATAGGTAGTAAAGAATATTTCTATTCCATAAGTAGTTTACTGTAAAAAAAAAAAAAATATATGTATATATGGTCTATACCTACAAAGATAAAAGCACAACTGTGGAAACATTTTAATGAAAAGCTTGTAAAAAGTGTATCTATACCATAAATATTTTGAGAGAGAGATATATATAGCCTGTGCCACGAGTAGAAATTTGCTAAGTAACTATCTAAGACACACAATGGAAAAAGCTGACAAAGTAAATGAAGGCAAAATGAAATCTCCAGCTTAAAATCACCATCGGGGTAAACAGCCTCACCAGGAAGGGGAATGAATGCCTCCTGATAGTCAAGCCAGGAGCCTATCTGCAATACCTGTCATAGCTCTTATCTGGTTTTGGTTTTTTTTTTTTTCTGGTTGGATTGGTTTTCTTGGGATTTTTTTTAAGGAAAAAAGAATGCTTGATTAAGCTAATTCTTTGGCTTAGTCCATTTGGTGCATAATTAACTGAATACTGAATAGTCATTTTGCATGTTACATAAAATCAGCTTAAGTGGACAGGAAAACATTCAGAGTACAAATGAGCTTTTATCAGTGACTGAAGATCCTATTGTCTATGATTCAAAAGAAAAGTAAACAGAGGTGCCTATACCCAACCTGTCTTTCACTCCATAGATGTAAAAAGGAAAAAAAAAACCTTGGAAGTCCTGCTCTCATTATTATTCTGACATTTTGAAGCATGCAAAAACATCATGTGAAATGCAAATTCTAGGGAATTTTATCAGAGGCAAATGCTTCAAATGATAGGATTCTAAAATTGCACAATAAATTAAAGATAAAATTGGGTGAAAGCTGTAAAAAAGAGTCATAAATAAGTGTCTGTGTGCAAATAACATTAACATGTCATAAGCTTAGCTGGGCAGAATGGGGACTGTAAAAGCATTGAGGATGATTTGGTTCAAGTTTGCAAGTTCTTGGCTGCAGAGAACATGCAGTGCAGGATTTCAAGGCCCAGGCAGTTCCCCAGGGAATGCTGTGAAAAGAAAGTTGAATGACATTCAGTTAAAATTCTGCAGTGAACACCAATAAAAGGACAGCCCTTTCAGGGTCTGCAGAGGTCCCATTTAGCAGTGGCTGGTTTGGACAAGAGCATAAGGATCGCTGTGTTCTCATAAAGTTCAGAAAATTAAGAGAAAGAGCTCTACCATAGAAACAGCAGAGTATTTTTATGTCTTCAGAAGGAAATGCCTCAAAAGAATGAAAAATTAGATGGAATGACTTGCTAAAGACCAACCTCTTATATCACAGTTCATCCTGAAAAGAAAATGGAAGTGACTGGTACAAATGTTAAGGATTAAGTCAAAGTGCATCCCGCTTCAGGAGTGCCAATGGGAAACTGAAGAAATTGGTCCATGCTTAATCAAGATTAACCCTCCGCACTCACCAAAGTCTGTAGAATTACAGTCAAATGTAGCACAGGGCAAAGAAGGTTGTTCACCAGCCTTTATTAGCCCTGTTGGCTACCTCTGACAGCACTTTAAATACTCACTTTAAAAAAAATAATGAATTAAGCAAAATTTTCCTTCTTTTACCCCTGGTTGGGAAGAGCAGCCAGTAGGAAGAGCAGTGGAATTTCAAACAACCCTGTGCCATGGATCACCCTAGTTGGAAAAAGGCAACAACTGAGAAGGATGTGCTTGTGTGTCCATGAGACCCCATCCATACACACATTTGTGAGAGTGTGTGTGTGTCTGTTTGTGTACCACTGCTCACACACACATAGCCTTGGGAAAGCCAGAAACATTTCATGACTGGCTGAATATGAAGCTGTTTTTCTCTCTACACTGATATAGAAAAAGAAATAATTTTTGTGGTCATTAGAAAGCTGCACATAATTTTCTTAAAACATTTTGCCACATCTGGAGCCCTATTTTCCTCTCCATAGGCTGCTTAACTCTTATTAATATCAATGGGGGTTATGCACACATGTGGAGAATAAATTAGATTCTTCATTGTTTCCCTCTGATAAAATTAAATGTTCTTTCCACATGTTAAAATTAACTCACATACTGTTCCTCTCAGGGTATTGGAAATAGAGAGCATTAGTCGCTAGATGAATCTTACATTATTTTGCCTCTTAATAAAAGACCTTATCCTACTCCTTTTAGAATCAGAAACTAGTTGTCAAAAGCTTCAGTCAGAACTTGAGTTTTGTGACTATTGATTTCATCCTTGGGCTGTATGGAAAGCCTTCTCTCCCAGTATGGTCCATTATTCAGACTAGATTTGTGATAGTAGTTTCTTCATACTAATAAATGGCTAACCTCTTTTCCAGTCAAATTTTTATCAATCAGTTCTTATTTCCTTTTTTCTTATTTACAGCCATTGGAAGACAAATGTTTCTGTCACAGCCAGTAGCGGGACTGTCTTAACTCATTTTCCTTTGATGCCTGTAAGTGAAAAACGCTAAATGAATTTTCACTGACACGAATTTGAGGCACAATTTAATACCGTCTTTGTACAGGGAATCATTATTGTGCATGATTTGGTACATGTAAGATGCTGGGAAGGATTTTTTATACTCTTTGAAGTGTTTTTTTTGTAGGGCAAATTATTATATTTATAGAAGACCTTTTAATATTTGTCCTTGACATTGCATCCAAGAAATAGCTACAGAGACTATTCCATAGACTTTTAGCCATTTTTAGAACATGGAATGCTGATCATTAACATTCAACTCAACTGTAAACGCAATTCCCTGGGGGCTGATGACATCAAATAAATTGGACCAGTTTCTAAGAAGCTGCATCCCCTGTGGATCTCTCAGTAGCATGATTAAGCTTTATAACTTCCTAGGCCAGCAGTGGAGATGCAGCTGCCAATGGAAGAGGAATGGTGTGTCAGTAATGCCTGCCTGACTGTCCCAGAAGTGGTGTGAGGAGGGGGAATGTCTGCCACTTGAGAGACTGAGGGATCCCGTAGTATTATGAACCTCTTGTTGCAGATACACTCTTGGAAAATAATTTAACAGAACTCTGCTGAATAAAACCTCTGTGAGCTCAGCTTTAAGCCACAGTTACGAAAAGTGAAGAAGTCAAAAGTGCTTGTACCAATGCCATTGACAGAATCAAGAAACAGGACTCATTGACGTTACTTGATCCAGCAATCAAGCCAGTATTAACAGATAAAAACTGATGATCCAATTAGCAGAGAAGAAATTGTATGAGAAACAGATTTATCAAAATCCAGAATCAGAACTTTTTTTCCCAGTATTATTTATTTTAGTGTTTAGTTACATGGACAGTAGCTTTTCACTGCAATTCACGAACCATTTATTTTGATTTTTTCTCAGAACTATAGTTAGCTCTCTTAAGATTTGGGATTTTGCTATTTTTTTATAAGATCACTATGCCCCAGAATATCTTTATGACCTTGAAACAAGATGCAATCTTTTGATGTCTAGTTGCACTTACTTTTCAGATTTCATTTCAGTTTTTCTTTCTAATTGCAATAATATATCTCAAAATATGGTGCAAAGTGAAAACTACAGTTTCTGATATTTATTTTTACTTCTTGATTTGATTTCTGAATGTCCTTCAGGCTTAACTGGGGTTTGACATACCTTCTAGGTCCTGGGGTGAGAAATTTGTGACTTGAGAAGGCTTGCTATGAACCATTCAAGTCACTCCGTAATGAGTGGGATCCACAATATGAGGACAACTGAATTTAGGCATCTAGGTATCTTAGTGACTTAGGTTCCATTCTAGTAAATCAGGATTTTGTCAGCATCACCTGTGGATCTCAAAGAGCCATTCAGCTGCCATTCAGGTAATAGGTATCAGTTTTAGAGAGAGAAGCTGATTCTGCTCTGCTGCAACTGAATCCCATCAGCAAATGAGTCCTACCCAGAGCTTCAAAAATATTGCATGTTCTCCTAAATCTTCCATCTTATTAAGCTCCAGCTACAAAGCTCAGACAATAAGATCTGATTTACAAATTTTGGTTCACTTGATTAAAATGAGGGATTTGTTTTACTTGGCCAATCTATTCTCTTTACTGCATTTTGTTTGAGGCAATTGCCCTGTGATGATCTCAGTATCACGGTGGTAAGATATGCTACACACAGTCTTATTTTCTCTATTTGAGCCTTTTTCGTGCTTGAGAATAATCTTTACCTATTTAAATCAGTTTATTTAGGGATATGTGTCATGAACAGTGGAACAGGATCCTGCTGTGGCCGAGACATGAGTTGAAGAAGCTGAAAAGTCTTGGCCAGTTCAATGCCCTTGCAATAGACAATGTCAAGGACTTTCTCAGGTACTCTGTAGGTCTTCTGAAGCTCCCTGGGTCCAAAAGTTCACAGGCCTGGGTATGTGTGGGGAGAGAAGGTACTTCCTTCTTTCCACTTAAATTAGGGCCACGCCATCACTGAAGTCCTGTCTCCCTGTTGTTTTTCTTCATACCATTGTAATGGAAGAATGAATTAGTGAATCTTAAGCTTCCCTTAAAAGAAAATTTATGGCATTTTTAGCATTCAAAATAAAATACAAGCCAAAAAAAATCTTTCCAACCAAAGTTATGGTTGAATTAGCTTTTCAGATAAATCCCGGAATGCAAATCTATTACAAACTCAAGGGGACCGCATTGCTTCTTAGGCTGTCCTGACGAAGAACACCATGCAAATGAGTTTACCATAAAGATGTATTGGAATCAGTCTGGAAGCCAGCACACCAGTTAAGTTGTTGCTGGCATGGAGTCTCTCCATTAAGGTCACTGTCTCAAAATACTTTTAAGAAAGAAATCCGGCTACTTTGTAGAAAATGAGCAGTTTTAAAATAACACTGGGCTGACAAACTCTTTCCTGCTAAAGAGCCTCCACTGTCCAGAATAACTTCTCAAGTTAAGAAAAGTGGGTGCAAGCTCAAAGTAGAGATTTAAAGCTTTGCACTGGAGTCAAAGGCTGATCTGTGCTCTAGAAACACAGAGAAACTGTATTGGCATCTTGCGACCATATTGATTTAAGTATTGTTTAGTTATTTTCTCTGGAACTCTCAATATCATATCAGATATGTTTCACAAGCTGATAACAAATACCACACATGTAGCTCCAGCCCCTATAAGCAGCAGTAAATGCACTTTTCTGTTCCGTTAAATGCAGACTTTTTTTCAAGCACATTAACACATGAGAACAAATATCGTCAGTTGTCCTCGAGGGAGGAAATTTTTGGTTATTACGACTTTAGTTTCAAACTAGTCAGGAGATTTTGCAGCAGAAATATTCAATAATTTAATTGCTTAAGGCTTTCAGGTTTCTGACAGGGATGCAGAGCTGTGCAGTTGTGTTTGTGAATGATTTTTTTGCCACTGTGGCTTCCTCATTCAAGACCAATTGGCCACATGTGTTGATAGTGACTACTAAGGGTGAATAATTTCTGTCTTTCCTGAGGGTATCGAGAGCTGCTGTCATAAAACGGAAGAGCAAATGACACTGAAGTATTACACTGAAAGATTACTTGTTAACCTTGCTATGTCTAATAAAATTCTAATTTGCAAGTCTTGATTCACTACAGTTGATGTGCATGTGAGTAATGTGGAATTACTCCGGTTAAAGCTGTTAAAAGGAGAGGCCTACATGAAAAATATATTATGAATGAAAGAATTATCGCCTTTTTTCCCCCCCTTGAACTGAGGTTGATCTATACTTTCTGTCCACTAGGTATGCTTGGATTTACAATTCTATTCTCCTAAAACCCAGTTAATTGCATTAAGTGCAGTTGGAATGTGTTCAGTGATGATACTTGCCTTTTGATTAGTGAGCATATCTTGAAACATGATGTTTCAACAATCTGAACGTATTAGTTATTTATCAGTGATACTACAAACTTCTTTAGTTTACACCATAGGAAAGAAACAAAACACCTCCTAGATCAACTCCCAGTGCAGTGCCTTGAACTTCTCAATGCTTTTAGTATTCATTAAAATGTGTAAAATGCATTTTCAAGAAAAAAAAATATGGCTACTTGCCCTGAGTTTGCATTTGGTATAATGCGCAGTTATGAATTATTTCTGCAGGTGGATTTTAATACACATTGTCTTGTCTACTTTATGTTATGACTAAATTATCCTCATTCTGCAGACTCAGACCAGAACCTCTGTAAGCTGTAAAGCAGTTGTACACAGCCTCTATCACTGCTGTCTTTTAGTCACGTCTTAACCACAAGATCCTTCTTTAATTATAGTAGTACTTTTGCAGGAACAAACACGTATGATGAAATTTCATACTCTGCTTTTGCCCAGGAAAATAAATGAAATAAATTGGTTTTGAGTACAGTATCAAATTCCACGGTTGTGGATTTAATTATATAGAAATTTAGTTTCTGTAAGCTATATCCTTTGTATTATTTAAGACTGTGGATGGAAGTGAATAAAATAGCATTTATGTCAGAGTTGTGAACTGATGGCACTGCTGCATGCCTTCCCATTTTTCACTGTGTCACATCCACTCTAGACAGAACTTTCATTTTAAAAGTTAATAGTCTGTCATTCATATGAAAAACCAAGGACTCCTCAGCGAGCTGGTTATTTGTAGGTAAAAGATGTAGAAAATCTCAAGTTCCCTAAACCAGCTTCTTGAAAGATCTCTGCTTTTATTTACTTCCTGAGAAACAACTTTGAAATAAGTGTCGTGGCTTGTCCTTATCTTGAGATTTGCTGTAAAGTTAGAACAGTTTTGGATGCCAAATTCTTACCCTCTTCACCTTTGCAGAAGTGCTCATGAAACATGTCATTCAGGGTTGTCTTCCTGTTTCCCCTGTATAACCACATAAAACTAACAGTGAAAATAACCGGCTGTAAGTGTAAAGCTTTGAAAGTACAAAGGCTTGTGCACAGAATCTATGTCCCATGTCTGTTCCCTGCTATCTCAACAATATTTTGGTTTGCACTCATCTGGAAGACCTGTGCTGGAGGAATTCTATCGGTTTTTCAAAACTCTGGCTTTGTACCCAGTGAAACTTCGGAGCATTTCCATGTTGATGCCTTAGGCTTTAACTTTTATATTTTTTGAATCCTGTGCTGCCTGGTGTGTAACTCTGAAGTTTCTTGTGGCCTGTGAGCTGCTGTTCTCTCCTGCTGGTCAGACACAACAAACCTCTGCAGGCTTCCACTCCAAGGACACCAGGCCCAAAATGTGTAAACTAAAAGCCTCTAAAGGGGGGCAAACTTGAGGTAATTCCATCATGAACTGAGGTTATAATTGGAGAATTAACCCTGATATGCAAATGAACCAAACTTACAGAAGTGTGAAGAACCTGTGACCCAGGGTCCATCTCGGGTGTAGTCTTTGACTGCCCGGGGTGTACCTTTGAAGGCCCTTCAAATAAATACCTACTATTATTCTCTTAATTCTTGTCTAGTCTCTGTGTTTTAGGTGACCACTTAAGGCTTCATGTTACTTGATGGCAATAGGAGAGACCCAAAAATTTTTTCCCAAAAGTCACTTAATTGATCCCTCTATGATCCTCATCTGGCACCTGCACTCTGAGATGTGGAATCCTGGATATTATTACTTTAGTCATCTCAATGCACCTTACAAAAAAACCTTCTAATGAAATGGGGTGAAATTTCTGATGACTTAATGATGACATTGCCAAAACCAAAAATTGCCTTAACTCGAGTAATGACAAACCACAGTGAAGGATTTTAGATGCACCTTCCTTTATACCCGAACTGGCTCAACCTGTTAAACATTCTAGGCTGTAACAGTGGAAGAAAGTGGACAAACGTGGGTGACAGTAGCTAGGGGACTGACCATTCTGCCTCACACAAATGATTTTTAAATGAAATTATCAAAGGAGGACAAAAATATCCATTGGCAAAAGGAGACTGAGACTGCATCATTCCCAGCCACACTAACTGATACATTCCTCTGAGAACACCTCAGAGTTGACAAGGGGAAAGTTTACCTACCACCACCTCTTGTAGGAGTAGAAAAATTTTGTTTAGCAGTAGTGCTTAAAATTAAAGGAAGTGTTTTGTTCCAGTGACCTGGAGTCAGTCAGAGGATAAAATCTGTGTGCTTTCTTTTTGTGCCAAGGTAGGAGAACCAACAATTATGAAAGGAAGTTATGTTCCCTCACACCTTTCCTGCCTGTTTTCTGAAAGCAGATCTTCCACCCTGCTGGTTACAGCCTGCCAGCTTTTATTTGTGTTAGTTTTCCCTAACCGATGTTAGAGTAGGTTTTAGTGTCCTCTCCACACTGTTACTCCTTTCACACAATTTCCCTTGTCTTGCTCCTGCTATGTTGTGAAAACAGTGATTGAACCAGACTGGCACATCGTGGTGCACTGTGGTAGCACTTCCAAGAGCCTTGATGGCACCTCCCACAGACAGTCTGCTCAGGGTTATTTTCCTCATGTTTTTGCTCTCAAAAATCTGTGTCAGTTGCCAAGAGAGGAAGAAATGTGGTCCCTGCGAGTGCAAGGGTTGTGTCTGGTCTCCTCTGACGTGCTGGTGGTCGCTGCCAAGCTCTGCTCCCGGGGCGTGGTGCTGCGCCCTCACGGTTGGGTGTAAAGCCATAATGTAAACTGCGCAAATCTCTGCCGCGCTTGCCGCTGTCTCTCCCTTCTCTGAAGGAGGTAATGTGCTCACCAGATGGCTAAAACACAGGCAAGGCATGAACACCACGCTGGAAAAATATCTTGCTGACATATTAGACACACATTTTACCCATGTCAGAAAGCTCGTCTTTAGGCAGAGTGCTGAATCAAAGGCTCCCATTTTGATGTGAATTCCACTTGTTTCCCCAACTTTGCATTAGGGAATTAACTTTATAAAAAATTACCATCTTCAGCAGAAACACCTTGCTTCAACTTTTTTCCCTAAATCGAAAGGTTGCAGCAGTGGTCAAATGGATTAAAAGGAAGGAGCTGTATAACTTGTGTTGATCCAACAAGGTACTGCACCTGATTTCTGGTTTGGTGCATTCATTCACTCCTCTGTGTGCTCCTGTGTTTTCAGCTAGTCCTTCCACAGGTGTGGATATGAAAGCCTCACCTGTGACCCTCCCATCCACCCTAGCCTCCAAAAACTCAAAGGCCATGAAAAAAAACATCCCAGGCTTTTCAAATTATTACATCCAGGAAAATGCAGCGTGTTGACTGAAACACCGCAGGACGAGCATTAAATCAAGAATATTCAAGAAGTGGCTCACTGGTATTTTATATCAGAAGTCACCCTGGTTGTCTAGTCTCTAATTTGTGTCTGTAAGACTGGAGCCTTCCTGCTAACTCTTCCCTTCTTTAAATCCATTGAAAAACTCGCCGTGATGGGTTGTCTATTTGCTAAAGATCTATTGATTTTGCGTGAATGGAACTAATGTGCTTCTCATACTGCTGCAAAAGTGTTCGCAGTATTTTCTGATCCATCTCCTTTACTTGCAGAAGACTTAAAGTAGCACAGTCTTGCTGCCCAGCTGGGCAAGGGGCATTTAAATAGCCTCCTGACTACCTGCTTTTCCTCAGGTATCACCATGCTGAGCTCGAGAGGAATTTTAAAAATGCTTAGAAGAACAAAAATAAGCACTGGACCGACATACGCACAGTCTGAAAGTCGGCCTTGGGGGAAATCATACAGCAGAATGCCTGAGGGTTGGCAACAGTCCTGGCAGAGTGACTAACACCCTCGCTGAAATCAGCAGGATAAATGAATTTTACCCTTGCCGGTGCAAGAAAGTCACGCTGCCAGTTTGGTGTTTGTGAGAGCCAAGCCACGGTGCGGAGCTGTAGCTGGATCCTGGTGCGCAGCCGGGAGATGCAGCACGCTGCTCCCAGCACGCCCTCGAGCTCACGGGAAGCACAGCTCTGCCAGATCTGCTGCCCTCGTCCTGCACACCCTGCACACCCTCTCCCTCAGGGAGGGAGAGCTCCGTGCCTTCCCCTGGGCTGTGATGAGAGTGACAGTGCTCAGAGCCCCTTTGCAGGCTTCCTAAGCAAATAGGAAGCCCATCGCTAAAATGCCGTTGTCCTTCATTTGTCAGATTAAGACTGCTTAATAGATTACACAGGCAGCAGAGTAGCAAGTAGCTGCTCTGATTTGAGGAGTCTGGCCTAGAATATTAAATACTTGGCTCCATCATACAGTGTGTTTTTACATGGATTTATCAGAAGAAAAAGCAGTTTTTTTACTGCACACTTGCACTTTCTTAAGCATCTGAAAAGAGAATAATTTCCTAGGAGTTTTAGCACCTATTTTTGCAATAAAATTGTGACTTTATCCTTCTACAATTATGTGGAAGTAAGTGATTAGGTTAAAAAAACCCAACACCCACCCTTCCACATATGATTTTGTTATGAGATCACAATAACTGATATTAACTGATAGCATTCATCCGTATCTCCTGCAGCTCCTCCAGGAGAAAGGCAACAATATAGGCTAATGGTTCTGCAGTATAGTTGTGAGATAATGGTATCTTACTGATCACACTAACCAGAGGGTACATCTTTGGACTGTGGTCAAGAGGAACACAACAGGTTGCTTTTGCTGTCAAATTCCTTTAATATCAGTTAATTTTCCAACGGGCATTAATTTTCAGGGGCAGGCTTTTGTGGGAACAGTGGGTCAGCTTAATTAGTCTGAGAACCTTAGTGAGAAAGTGGATATTTCTTTAATGTTTCATGTGTGTCTGAAATTCCAGGAAACTGATTCTCAGCCTTGTTTTCTTGCTGCTGTGCTGCAAGAAGTGCTAGCACAAGGGTTTGCTCTCAAGTGTTTTCTTCCCATGGCCTGTGCAATTAGCATTAAGCCAATGGTAAAGGACGGGGCTGACTTGCCTGAAGTAACTTTTCAGAGAAGTCTGTGGAGTGGTGATGCCAGAATATGCTCGCAAGTTAAATTGTAATGTTTTGTACCTGGTGAATGGAGCGTTGATTCCCGCCTTGTAAAGAAATCAGGGAGTGAACAATGCTGAACAGATAGTATCATCTTCGAGTGAATCACTTCCACTAATCCAGGTACAGGAGCAAACTGCAGCTTTTTGTGAGATTTTAGGGGTGTTGCAATTCAACTTCTTTTTCCTGCGTTGTTTTCTTTAAGGCAAAAAATGGAAAGGCAGATCAAGGGAACCATATAAGCTTATACTCCTTTTATGATTGAGAAACATCTGTAGGTGTAACCAGCAACTTACTTCTGATACAGCCTTTACAGTCCAAATGAATACTGCAATAGGTTATGAAACACAGAGCAACTCTCTTCCAACATAATTGCTGAACCCAAATTAATCCACTGATTAACCAAGGCCCCTGTCTAACCTGTTCAGGCCTATAGCATAATCCATAAAAAGCAACATGAAGGAAACAGCTTTGCTTGTAACAGTTCAGCCTGTGTAAAAATGAGTCTCCATCTACAATATTTTGTAAATTTATAAGATTTTCAGTAAGCTGAAGTTATAGATGAGTGTAGAAGTTTTTCTATTTCTTTGTTTTCCTTGGGATGTCTCTTTGCTCCATGAACTTGAGAGACTTTAACTTCTGTTTTCTCACTCAAATACTGTCTGGTAAATTATTTTAGAGCATGGAGCTGCCTGTTTTATCCCTTTCATACAGACAGGAAAATCAGAACAAGCTCTCCTGGGGAACAAGAGATACTAGTTTCAGCCTCTGAAAGTGGGAGAATCAATAAAATCTGTCAATCTCTTCTGCTGGCTGAGAGTTCTAGCTAATGAGTCATTTAAATAGCCCAAGCAACTTTCTGGTTCCAACCCTTTCTTTAGATTGTTTCTCTTGACTCAGTTCCAAAAGGGTTGAGGCTGAATGCACTGTCCTGTGTCCAAAACTACCAAGTGACCTTGCTCACCAAATACTTCTTTCAGATTTTCATTTCAGCAATAACAAATACCTTTTCCTTGTCTTTCTCCCCAGGACTCAGACAATCTCCAGAAGACTATCAGTTATTCACAGAGCCATATTAATACTATTTTCAGGTTGTTGCTACCTTTCTTCCCGTCTTTTCCAACCTCACACAGTTTTCTTGGCAGTTTGAATTAGCACACACATGTCTGTTTTCTCTTAGTCACAGAAGCTGGTTTTAGTTCCAGCCCTCCTCCTGTAGCATATTTTCTGGTCTGTGTTATAAATGCAATTAAAGCCTTGAATGGACTTGTTTAGGATGTGGGTGCAAACTTGTGCTGTTGGTTAACTGGTTTATTTTTCAGTGTTGTAGCTCAAACAAACAGCTGTACCTCGCCACAGATCCTGTCTTCAAATGAGCAGCAGGTTTTCGTTTTTATTGCCAGATTTGTGCATGTGGTGTAGTGGAACTACGTCCATCTGTGGACTACCTTTTCCCAAACCCTGAGCTGTGAAAATGCTGAACCTTCTACAGGGTCTGATATCCTTTTTTTATGTTGTTCTATTTTAAAATGCTGAACCTTCTACAGGGTCTGATATCCTTTTTTTATGTTGTTCTATTTTAAAATGCTGAACCTTCTACAGGGTCTGATATCCTTTTGTTATATTGTTCTATTTTAATCCTTATAGAAATATAAATGAACTTAGAAAAATCCTGCCTTTTTATCATTTGCAAAATCTAATGTCAAAAGACCTCAAGGAAGGTTTACTATTTATTCTTTGTTGGAATAACATGTGAAGCCAAGCTCCATAAAATATGTGTTTTCTTTCATTTGCTGGAAGTTCTTGAACAGTCAGAAAAACTGTTTTGGGTTTAGATGAAACTGTATTTAGAATGCGGGTTTTTTTCCCTTTACTTTGATAATGTCAAAATGATGGAGCTTATTTTGCTGTACTAGGTGAATATTCCTTTGAAACCAACATGCATTTGAAAAATGTTCTTGTTACCAAGTCCATGAGGCTTATCCTAGGAAATTTTATCTAGCTAAAATGTTCCTTCAGTATTCTTCCCACAGTCTCAAGCTCCTGAGCAGTGCTTTGTAGGGCACTGTATACACAGAATAAAAGGACCTCTGGCCTAAATAGCTTGAGTTATTGAATCAAAGAATCATTTAGGTGGAAAAAGATCTTTAAGATCACTGAGTCCAACCATTAACTCAGCACTGCCAAGTCCACCACTAAACCATGTCACAAAGTGCCATATCTACACATCTTTTAAATACCTCCAGGCACGGTGACTCCACCACTTCCCTGGGCAGCCTGTTTCAATGCTAGACAACCCATTCCATCAAGAAATTTTTCCTAATATCCAATCTAAACCTCCCTTGATGCAACTTAAGGCCATTTTCTGTTGTCCTGTCACTTGTTACCTGGGAGAAAAGACCAAGCCCCACCTTGCCACAACCTCCTTTCAAGTAGCTGTAGAAAGTGAGAGGATCCCCCCATTGACTTCTTTTCTCCAGCTGAACAGCCCCAGTTCCCTCAGGTGTTCTCCATAAGACTTGGGCTCCAGACCCTTCCCCAGCTCCATTTCCCTTCTCTGGACACTCTCCAGCCCCTCAATGTCTTTCTTCTAGTGAGGGGCCCAAAACTGAACACAGGATTTGTGATGCAGCCTCACCAGTGCCAACTACAGGGGGAAAATCACTGCCCAGGTCCTGCTGGCCACAGTGTTTCTGACACAAGCCAGGATGCCATTGACCTTCTTGGTCACCTGGGCACACAGTGGCTCATGTTCAGGTGCTGCCAACCAGCACCCCCATGTCCTTTTCCAGCAGGCACCTTTCCAGCTGCTCTACCCTTCCTAGTCTTTGCTAATTTTTTTTCCTTCTCTTTTGCCATTGTTTGGGAAAATAATTGTCAACACATAAAACCTTTTAGAAGTGCTGTTTTTAAAATTCAGAATTAGCTTGTGTTATCATGGAAAAGCAGCCTTAGATCTCTACCCGAGAGCTGAACAGTCCCAAATTGCAACTGGTTGCGGACATAAATGCAAATTCTGTACTGGGGGCTTTTCTGAAGTTGCAATGTGCTGTTTCTGATCTTGCCTTTTAGAAATGTGTTTATGAAAATTTTCTGCTTCTCCTTCAGTGTTGCCAGGAGGGCACGTTATGTACTTCTTGCTGTAGATCATCAGAAACATTCTTTTCCTCTGCTGTATCACTGTGAAAGTGAGAGCAACTTAAAGGTAAGTGAAAGCAATTTGTTCTGCAGGAGGTATTAGATCAAGGGTGCCTAGAGGATTCCTCATACCATCTTGAGATGGAGATAAAGCAGAATGACATGATAGACCATTAGGCAAAGCAAAGTAAGCACAGCAGCAGATTCTTGTCTCAGATCTGTGATGCATTTTCCTACCTTGGATGATTAAATGACAGTGTCTAAAACAACAGCTCTCCTGGCTTTGCCGAGCTTACGTGGAACCATAGGAGTCAGCAGCAGTCTTTGCTCAGAGAGATAAAGGATTGCCAGCCCCCCAGAGGACACCCAGAGCAGCTCCTCTTGCTTACCCTTTCTGTTGAAAATGGCAGCACAGTTAAAACTGTTTTATAGACTCCTTGCCTAGCCTTCACTAGGGATCTGGAGCTCCCCGTCACTGCCAATTTCTGAAGCTGCAAGAGTTAGGAATCAAAGCAAGAGGTGAAATGAGACTGCAATGACATAGCCTAATGTACTGCTCATACGGCAACAGAAGAGTTCATTAACTGTTCTGGTGCTTAAAATACTACTAAATGCACTGTGAAATAACTAGTTTTTAAAGGAATTATTGGAAACACGAGACTTTCTCTGAAAATTTGATTAAAATTTCGAAAATAAAATCATGTGGTTTAAAATGTGTGTTAACCAAACAGATTTTTGGTTTTATTCTCACTCACAACAAATTAAAAAGAGCTTACATTTTCCAAATTACTTCCAAATATCTAGCAGAAGCCAAGATCCTAAGAAACTAGTTCAAATGAGATGCCTGCTGCCAGAAGAAACAAGATCATTAGTAAGCTGAATGACCTTCCTTCTTCACTGCCCCAAGGGCCCACTGTGCAATTTGCACCGCAAACTGGGCTGGGCATCCCACAGACGGGAGCAGGAACCAAAGTCTTTGTGGCACTTACCCTAAATTAAGGTGCTGATGGTGTGGATATCCCCTATTCTTCATTTCTCTGACACCCCATAAAGAAAGGATCAGCTTCTGGAATTGTGGATGCCCAGATGGTAGTATTTGCTCGGGGAATAGGATACAAGATGTTCGCCTACCCCCTTCTTATTCTTGTTTTTCCATTCATCGTACGTAAGAAATCTCTGTCCATCGGTTTATGGCTTGTAATGACACACTCACTAAACTTAATGGCCTATGGCTTCCCACTGACACCCTGTCCAGCTGAAGAACTACCCACTACTGTCTGCCTAAGCCAGGGCTTTTCCTCACTCAGCCACTTCTTTTGTGGTCTGAATCAGCACAGCCACCTCAGTTAGCAGAATAAATCAGAACAGGTCTTAAGGTGAATAATGCCGTGTACAAAGAAGTGCTTGAAATTGTAAATATATTGAATTTTCAGTGTATGAGTCAAATAGATGATGCCTTGAAAGCTTTACCACAATAATTGTGTGTGCGCGCGTGTGCGCGTTAACTAAAACTGACTTTCACAAATGTTTTAACATATACTCCACTCCTTTTAAACACTTGTTTTAATTTCCTCTCATTCTTTGGGAAGGAAATTAAGTTGGGTTGGTCGCCTCCAAGGAATAAAAGTGAAAAGTTTTTCTGGTTTCCCTGAACTGAGCAAGACTTGAAACAGCAATCTCTTCTGAGTGCTCTCTGCCAAGGCAGAGTCGTCCTGCAAGAGGCTGGCAGAGATAAACCCGACAAAACAAACAACCCACCCCCAAACCTCAGCATGGCAGTCATTTCACTGTTCACAAGAGGAAGATGACATTTCAGAAGAAAAGCACTGTACCTTAGACGCGAGCTATCAAACAAGCACACACAATAGCTCGGAGTTAACATCTGTGTAACGAAAGCCAGAAAACAGCAGCAATTCCTCTGGAGAGACTTGCTTGCGCCTTGTGTCCTTTCCTTCCTACCCATATGATTCTCACTGGCTGCATGTTGGCTCCAAACTGCTGTAGGTTGATTTAAGAAGTCCAGAATGATCCCAGATCAGCTTGTGTGCGTCCATCAAACTTCGACTACCTGTCTCCGAGGGCTTTTTTTTCCTAAAAAACAGATGACAGCAGGAACAAAAGGTTATGAGAGCCTTACATTCTTTTGTACTAATTTCCCATTGCTAATTAACTATTCTCAGTCTTTCACTTCCTTGCAAGTCATCTCACAAACATCCTTTAGAAATTTCTGTCTTCTATTTTTTCTTTAATCTATACCCTTAATATTTTTTTATCTGGGAATTATCCCACCATATTTGCCTCATGCTTTCCACATCTTACACATCTTTGCTCAAAAAAAAAAAAAAGAAAGAGTGATTGGTCCTGATTTTTAAAGAAAGCGTCATTTTAACTTTTTAAAGCAGGTTTTCATGGCACACTGTATCCTGTTACATGCTGCTAGGGTAGCGGGGTGATTCATTTAATGATGTGTGATTACAGTTTTTCTCTCCTCCTGAGTACCGAAGTTGCATATTTCATCCAAACTGCTAGCAAAACAGATCGCTTATGAGCAACATATAATATGTGTAGTCTCCAAGGTTAAAAAGGAAAGTAATGAGAAATAACCAGCTAGTGCAGTTTTATCCCATTTGTCCCCGAGGATCCTGAAGCTACACCGAGTTGGAGAAGAGAGCCTAACCAGACTCTCAGGCAGGTACTATGAAGTCTTGGAGGGCATTTAGTAAGGAGAAGCCACCTTAATGGGAAACCCTCAGCTTCTTGAAGGTGACTGACTCCACGCTAGCTGTGCTATTGACTAATTGCAGAAGTTTGTTCATCTCTAGGAGTCACTATCACATGGAGCCGAAAGCACTTGACAAGAGATCGGTATCTTCAGCATAGAAAGCAGCGAAGCTGCACGTCCCCACAGGGATGGGGCAGACTCCTCCAAGCCTCACGTACCACGGGCGTCTCCAATTTTACCCCCATATTTGGCCTTGCACATCTCTGTGCCGCGCTGCTCCGCCAGCCTTCGTTACTCTGCCTAATTAGGTCAGCGGGAAGGAATCTAGAACTGCTTCACATTTCGCTTGTGCGTGTTGGAACAGGAAGGACCGCGTGTCAGTGAGTTCATGAGGCAAGCTAAACTGGGAGCAGCTGTATTTCTTAATAAAATGGGTGTTTTGCTACTACCTACAGGATTTCTCCAAGGAGGATTTAGGCTTCCTCTCCAGCGTGGCCTGCAGGGGGCATCAAAAGAACTCAATGGACGCTAAACATTGTTTTCTGACTGTAACTCTTTAACAATAGCGACCCTTGAGTGGAGAATTTTGCCATTAAATCAGAAAAGCTGAAAAAAACCACTTGATTAAAAGAGAGTATGACATTTCACTACACCTTTTCTGTCTTTTTTTTTTTCCTTCTTTTTTTTCTGGCTACTTGATAAGGGAAGACCGGATTTTAAACCCCATTCACTCTCCAAAGTCTCGCTATCAGCAGACACTTTGAGAAAATGCCATGGGAAAGGGAACTTCAGCCACCATTGACAATAGGATTTAGAAGGTTTTAAAAGTTTCTGAGAAATACAGCAGACTATTTCAGAAATTCTTGTGTTTTCTTTATGTTGGAACAGGCTGCCTTCCAGTGTTAAAGAGCATTATTATCTTGGGCTGAATGCTGGTTGAAGAGTTTTGTTGCATTAATGAGGATAAACTGTTGATAGCATCCACATTTCTTTGCTGCACTGTGAGTACAGGTATAGTCAACTCGACTGGGAACAATAGCAGAAAAAATACATCTTCTTCTCCTGAACCTTCACTGTTAGTATTCCCCATAACTTCTGGCCTTTTCATTTCATATTAGGATCTCCTGACTGGATTTTTAATTCAGATTGGACAGTGGTCCTGAATCCTGAAGATCCCAATATCTAGGCTATTGGTGCAAATCTGAAACATTCAAACTGCTCTTAAATATTTTGTCTGTACTTTTCTGTAGCCTGTTTAACTTTCCTAGCTCTACAATGTCTTTTTTTTTTCCTACATCCAACATAAATCACAGTTACATTTTGCCCTTAAAGAGATGCACCTGCATGAAGCTTCTTCCTGCCTTCTAGTGTGCTGCTTGTTTATTTGCTGTTTGATCCAGGTTGTTTCCTGGTTATTATATTACATTATATATAATTTTCAAAGAAGCATGATGTTATTAATGACTTACACTTATCCAGAGTATACTGCAGCATTTTCTTTGCAATGAACTCTCTCATCCCTATTTCTCTGTTACTTTTACACTTTGAAAAAATGTTTTCACCAACATTATCTTTTCTTTGTGTTTTCTTTGTTACACAAGTCTAATAATTTGATTTAATTGTAATGATGAGGTGCCATGAAAAGCAAGCAGTTGCTAATCTGAGTGAGAGTTGTGATAAAAATACCCCAAATAAGATTGAGCTAGGGTTACATAGGCAGCCTTAATCTGAAACTTTCTATCTTTTGAACCCTTCACTTGACAAAAACTTTCTTTTACAAGGCACCTATCTATTTTTTTTTTTCCAATGAGGCATAGTTTCTTCTGAGATTTCTTTCCAGCCCCAGGTCTGACCTTCTGCTTTATCTTTTTCTGCCCGTGTTTCTGTGCCAGGCCTGTCTCTGCTCTGGCTTTGTATCTTCCTCCCCATTTTTTCCAGCTTGCAGTATAATTTTTCTTGCCCAGCCAATCCTTCCAGGCCTGCCATCTGAATTTTCCCCCTAGTGCTCCCAGTCTCATATCAGCCTGCTCTCTGGACTCCTCAGCTGCTCACACATTTTGTTCGGCCACCTTCACCTTCCCCTAGGGCATCGTTCCTTCTCTGTTCTTTTCCCCTTCCCAAACTCTTCCTCCTGCAGTTTCTCCTCCAGTTTTAGTGTTCTCCTTCCTGAGACACTCCGATATCCGGCCTTAGAGGGAAAATGACCACTTCCACCGTCCTCATGCCAACTGCCTGTGCATTCTTTTTCCATTCCCCATCCACCATCCCATCTTCTCCCATCCTCACTACTTTCCAGATAAGCTTTATTTCCTGGTGCATTATGGACAGAGTAGTCATCCTGCCATAGTACAGTTTCGAAGTCAGAAACACAGGAGCTGTTTAAAGGGAAAATCACGGGAATGTTTTAAGGTAACTCTTGAAAATCATTGAAAAACTAAAACTGAAAACATCCTCCCCTAAATTTTCTTGGGCCAAAACTCTGGACTGAGAAATACCAACTTAACATGGCTGAAATTGGGTAACTGAAACCAGGATTATAACTGCTTCAACACTGCTAATGCAGAACACACTGGGAAAATACAGTAGCTACCGTGTCTCTTGTGCACATTTTCCATGGTCATATTAATTTTATAACACTGGCATTATAGCTATTTCTTACATGTGCCACTAAAATTAGTGGCACGTGTGAAAGAAAATAGGGAAACATCTATTATACTGTTTTGTAGTAGTTTGGTTGGGTTTTTTAATAGAAAAATTCCATCATTCAAGAAGCGTCAGGGCTGACAAGAAATCTGTTATCAGTGCATGAACAAGTTTCCTTGTACATCCAGGTTGTCCATTCACGACCTTGTGAGCGCTAACACCGAATACGTATTTCCTCCTTCATACCTGAAAGTAAATGGTCTGTACTTGCCAGCATCCCTTCAGCAACAGGCTCTCAAGAAACAAAGAAACCTTTGGAGACAGGTTTCTGAACCGTGTGCATGCACAGGGAGAGGGGCAGCTGCATAAAGGCTTTTGCGAGTTGTTGGACTTTTCACAAGGGCATGTAGTGACAGGACAAGGGTGAATGGCTTTAAAATGAAAGAGGGTAGGTTTAGATTAGATATTGGGAAAAAATTCTTTACTGTGAGGGTGTTGAGGCACTGGAACAGGTTGCCCAGAGAAGCCGTGGATGCCCCATCCCTGGAAGTGTTCAAGGCCAGGTTGGATGGAGCTCTGGGCAACCTGGTTTAGTTGAAGGTGTCCCTGCGCGTGGCAGGGGGGTTGGAGCAAGAAGATCTTTAAGGTCCCTTCCAACCCAAACCATTCTATGATTCTTTAATGATTGTAGGATCTATGAAAGTACACATCTATTTATAGCCATCTAAGCATTTTCTGAGCACCTCTTTGGCTAAATGAGCAACTTCGCTTTTACATACATTTTCTTTCTTGCTGGAGAAACTATATTAAAAAAAGGGAAGTTCTTCCTGATATATGCAAGTCTGCACCTTTGGAAGACTCTTTGTTCCTGGAATGTGGTGAGAGTATAATGGCTAAGGAGCACACAGAAAATCCAAAGCAATTTGGGTTTTTCTTTCTGACTTTTAAGAAGGGATTGATAAAATTAAATATGGATTCCCATTTTCTTGGGCTTATGTAGAATGCCATATGAGAAAAAAATGCAAGAGTATCTTTTCTTCATAAAATTTAGAGACCCTAAGTAGAATTTATTCATTTTAATATCAAGAAGCAGCATGATGTTACTTTCTAGATGGTAAAAGGAAAAATGAGCAAAACCTTGCAAGCTGGTTTAGTGACAAAGAGCTAGGAGCAGGCTTTTCTTTTTCATGTGCCTTAGATTTTTCTTTATTGTTAGTTTGGGATTAGCTTTAGTTATGCTAATGCGACAGGATATGTAATAAATGAGGATGTTGTGGGAAGGTTTTTATACAGGTATATACTGCTTCCTAGGTTATATTATTTCTGGTTTTTAAACTCTTTCTCTCTGCACGCCCAGAATTCGATACTGCTAACATCTCCTGGGCAACTTCTAAAATTTCTCCATTTCATACTTTTCTCCTTTACAGTTTAAAGAAATTTATGCAAAAAGGGGCCCTGAAGAAGTTACTGCTTTTAGTGATAATCACTGGTGTTAAGAAATCTCTCTGGGGCACCAAATTGTCTGTAATACCGGTAATATAAATTATCAACTGAAGGAAAATCAGAACTAAAAAACTTCAGGGAAAAATAATGGTGAAGTAATGATTCAAAATGGTAAAAGAAAAATCACTTGCCTTGTAATTCATCCTCATAAAAATTCAACCATAATACCCGGTTCCCATGAACAAGCGTGAATAAAATTAAGTTTTCCTAAGATTTGTCTGGTTTATGTCTTTAAACTCTTCTCCCACCATCTTTGTGTAGATGTTACCTTTTCTTCTTAAAAAAAGAAGCCTCCACTGGCTCTCTTGCAAGCCTCTGCCTTGGTCATTTTGTTTAAATGAACACACTCTGCAAAAAGTCCACTTGGATATTTACAAGCCTGTTTGAATGTCCGTCCGAACAAGACAGCGATTTCAGTGTTAATGGATTCTTCAGAATGGATCATATATTATCAAATAACCAGATTTTTTTGTCTTTTTTCATACCTCATTGAAGCCAATATTCTCCTGGTGTTTTGAGGCTTTACTGGTGTTTTGAGCAGGAAAAAAATCTTCTAGTGGAGGGATTGAATTTCCTGTATTAGATATATTCACTTTCCCCCTAGATCTGTTGTCTCCTCGCATCCCTGAGCAGCAAGACATGATCTTGGGGGAGGCTGAACATTGAAGGAAATGGGGCAGAAGTGTTGGGCTGCACAGGGACGGAGTTCAGAGCTGCCACCACCACCCTATGTTCAGGTGGGTTTGCACTGTGGCTGTTCTCCTGCATTAACAAGTGTTTTATTTGCTTAATTAACAGATGCCATGACTTTTATGCAGCTTTCCTTAATTTTCCCAAAGATGCTTTTAGCTATTAGTTTCCACCCTTGGATTTTGTTGCAGATTCCGGCTGACCTTCTCTGTGGCTATTCACCGCGGGCACGTCACTCCTCTCTTCTTGCATGACATATGAAGAGAAGCTAATTCAAAGCATTCATTGTTTATGGCTGGGTTTTTTAGTTTCTTTAGCTTCAGGGTTTTAAAGCTGGGGGACAGCTAATCAAAGGCTAGTGCAGAAAACTCATTTCAGCTGTCTCTTCATAGGTTTCACATTTTTTTTCAGGCATCTTCCCCCCTCTCTAAAGCAGTCCCCTTCCCTAGAACTGAGAAGAAAGCAAAAAGCAAGTTTAAAATTTCCAGAAAGGCATGCCTAGCTACAGGAAATTAAGGGCTGGTGGGCCATTTTTATTTTTATGCCCTCCGTCCCTTCACTTAAATACTCAGTTGTCGCTGACGGTTGCCTCATGGACTAACAAACTATTCTCCAACCTTAAACATGTTTCCTGCCTGCATGTAACCAGAGAGGTACATACAGCACTTCAGAGAAAACAGCCCTCCTTATGGCCAAGGCTTAAGCCAAAGCCAGCTACACTTCCCTCTCTTTGTCTTTTTGACAGGAGAGATCTGTTTCCTTCAACAATACTGTTTGTAACTTCACCAGATGAAAACTGTCATATCCCATTTCCACTGAGACTGAGTGGCATCTATTCACTGGCTACAGCAGTAAGAAAACATAACTTAGTTCAGCTTCAGTGCTTGCATACACACCATGCAAATTTCCTTCAAATGAACCAGGAAATTCTAAATATCATCTAATTTCAAAAAAAAAAATTGCTGTCTCCAAAGGTCAGTTTAGAAATGTTGTGACCTGTGATGTCCTTTAGTATTGGCTGCATTTCCCATAAGCTATGTGAATTCTGGATGAGATGACTGCTCAGGCTGGAGTTATATTTTCAACACCAAGTAATGAGACAGTTATATCTTTTAAAGTGCCATAAACATAGCAAAATGGGTTTTCTAATCATAAGACTACCAATCCAAACAACCACATCTGTATGAAACTCTGCTGTGTATTTCAAGTAAATGTACTTTACATGTGTTGCTTGAATTGGGAGAACATTTCCCATATAAGCCCGATTTGTATTTTTATTTATAGTCCAGTACATTTACCCATTTTTTCCCCAGTGATTTCTGTGTTACCAGAAAAATTATTTCTATGTTAGTGGAGAAATTACTTCCGATAAAACAGCCCCCAGCCCCTGGAAACTATCTTACTTTATAACTACTTGGGAGCTCAAGAAATAAATCTTCATTGCCTTACACTCGGTGACAGACATCAGTGAGCAGAATGATGAGAGGGAAAATTTAGGGTCTTCATATGGTAAAGAGGGATAGGAACATTTTTCTGTTGTAAATCCTGTTCTCCTTGTCTTAGGTGAATATGAAGCATTTCAAGTACAATGTAATTCTCTGCATCAGAGTCTGATTCTTAAGGTCTCTATTGGCATATTTCAGCTTTGTCACCAGATTAGCAAAAGATGGCCTGGCAAAAAGGTGGAGCTAAATTCTCTCTATACCTCACAGAGAGAGTAGTCACATACGTCTTTTAATTTATACACATTCCTCCCCAGCTACTTCGGAAAATTATTTCGGAGCAGCAGTCTATCAGGGGATGCTACCATTACTTTTAACGTGTATGCGACAAATCATTAACCAACTTCCTCAGACTTATTAGAGATAAATTTTAGATTAAGCTTGCTTTGCTGCTTTGTTGTGCTTTGGATTTGTATTTTAAGATTGCAGACTTGCCTGGAATAGATTCTTTTTCGTCTTAGCTCCTTCATGGGATGCATTATTACAATAAGTCCATGAAAGTATTGTTGGAGCTTTTACAATATTATCAGATTTTCACTGGATTCCCATTTTGATAGAACAGGCAACAGTTTCTGCTGTCAAACAACCTTGGATCTTGAAAAACGGATTTGTAGAGCCAGGCTCCCAACCATATTTGGAAATTGGCAAATTGACCTGTAACTGAGTCCTGGAGTGATCTGGAAGCTCGTTAGAAGGTGCTGCTTGACATTATGTTTTGAAATCACATCCTCTAAATTTTTTTTTTCTATTGGTTGAAAGGTTTTTATTTTCCATCATTCACTCCATAGGGAAGTAATATTCTATGAGACTTTTTCTGGTTTTCCTTTCCCTGATTAGAGAAATCGTGTGATGTGGCTACCTGCAAGGATGATCCAGAGGTGTAGAGATGTTTTACCTAACCATCTGACCTTAAAAATGCTTCAGAAATGTAGGTGAAAAGCTGCAGGCCAGCTCTTTTTGTGGCCTTCACCCCATTAACCACCATGATTTGGATCCTGAGCATCACCTTGGCTCACATTGCAGGGCTGGCTGGAAGCTGGTGTCATGTGCTGAAGATCCCTAAGGACCTTCAAGCAAAAGTTAAAGCACATCTGACCATGGTCTGGTATCCCCACTGCCTCGACATACCCAGGGAAAAACACGTTCTTCATTTGCCAGGGCTGCTGCTTTGTCTCCTTTGTCAACTTGCACTCAATTCACTTTGACATTTTATTATTCTCCTGTGCCAAATTGGCCTTATCCTTGCAAGAAACTCTGAAAAGAACCTGAGTCCTTTCTGAAGACTGTGCAATTCTTTGTTCATTAATATAAAGACGACTTTGGAATTAAGTAGAATCAGGAATCAGTCTCCATAGAGGTCTCTGGCAGATAGGTACATTCCTCTGAATTCAACTGCACCTACAAAATTTTCTTAATCTGATTTCTAAGTAGATCCTGCACCAAATTGCTTACAAAGAGTTGTGTTATTTCTGTAGAATATTACCTGCATCTCAATATGGGGAAAAAAAAAAAAAAGATGCTTACTTTTGGTTGGTTGGTGCTATATGTGCAAGCTGCTTTTGTAGAAGCCCTATTTAGTGACAGTTTTGCATGACAAAATAGCTAGATTCCTGTGACCTTATTTCAACTTACTTGTTCAGTAGAAGCAAATACCAGGACCACACTAAAAAGCTTCCAAACAATCCAACACAACTTTTCATGAAAGACACTTGTCGTACACACAGCTATTTATAAAGAAACACAAATAATGGGAGACTTATTTGCTGGAGAATTTAGTTCCTCGAAGCCCTACTTCTTCTTCATTTTCCTCTCGGCATCTAAAGGAAATCTCCACTTACACTGAAAGCATATAATGCTTTAATCTACCCAAAGGTGTAAATTAAACAGAATTATTAAATTTACTTTGCTGACGCTTAATTGCATATTTTCATTAAACATACTGAAGCTGTGTTTTATTTTTAAAGTAACTTAATAAGAGAAAGTAGGCCTACCAAATTTCAATTAGATTTGCCTAGAAGGGAAGGCAAAGAAGAGAGAAAAATAAGTATAGGAAATAATTGAATAAAAGATAATGGCAAATAATTTTGCTTGCTAATAAAAAGGTACAGAGACAAAATGGAATTTCCTGGCATCCCAAGGAAAACCTCAAATGAACCACAGCTGAGTGGATGAGAAGTTTGCTACTTTTCTATTTCAGCCTATATTGGGTTATTGCAGTGAATGGATTCCACAGGCTGCCTATTTGAGAGCTTGTGGTCAGTCCTGCCTGCTTTTCACTGAGAGGCCAATGTTTAAATAATAAAAATGCATTGAGAATAGCAGTTAAAAAAAAAAAAAAAAGCCTCAGGGAATTCCATAGGAGAAAACACTGTTTTCCTGAATTAATTACAATACCATGGGAAGTGCTGTATGAGAGTGCAGAATTATGGGTGAAGGTTGTTCGTTTAAAGAATAGGGTTTTGTCAGGGTAAAGTCTAATTAAGTGTGTGGAGATGAGAGGGAAGAGTCAATGTTTGCTTTCATTTGTTATCTTTCGATACCACTGTCAGACAGCTCCAGATAATATGCAGTGCCCCAACAGTGGGTCATTTTGCTTCTCCACACCGTATTGCTATCGCTGCTGTAAGCTCTTTTTTTGTAGGGACAAACATCTTTGCGCATGTAAAGACATTAGCAAGCTGCGGAAAATTCAGCCATCAGTAACAGCATAGCTCTGGGAAACGTTCCCGAATTAACCAGCTGAGGGAGCACAAGGCATCGGTTTTTCAGCCACGGCGCGATGGACTTTGGGGACTTCTAGAAGAAACAGTGTGGTAATTATTATGTCTGCTTCACTTAATTTTCAGTGAAACATCTGAGGGTCCTTCTTCTCATCTGGAATAGTTTGGGTCAGAATTAATTTTTTGGAGGGGGTCAGAAGTGATTTTTAAAGGACATGGCAGATAGGCTCCTTTTTTTAACACACTGGGCTAGAAAATATATATATATATATATATATATATTTAATTGAAACCAAATAGACAGTGTTTGATTTTAAAGGTCTGAGGTGAAATTCTGGACCACCTGAAGCTAACGGCAGAGTATAATTTATGGGATTAGAGCCAAGTGTTGATCCTTGCTCTAAACACAGAGTTGTATTAACGTGCAAATATAGTAATAGTTGTATCATATCAGATCTACAGCCTGCTCAGCCCATGATCCTGCCTGTGGCAGCCAGGCAATAACAACACCTGCAAAAGCACGACAAGCAATCTGAGGCCCAGAGAGTTCTTGAATTAGTTGGAGTATTTCATACAGATTTGACAAAATAATTAGGCGACTAAGCTGACAGAAGAGAGTTGGTCTATCTCTCAGTGTGCACTAGCCAAGTTTTGCTGTTCTGTAGGACAGAAGCAAGCCAAGGTCTTGTCTTCAGCTCTAAACTGCTGGGTGTCCATGCAGGGATGTGCTGTGCTGCAGCCGAGGCAGTGTGGGTTCCTCTGCAGAAAAGCCTTTTGAACTTGCTCTGCAGCCCATGATTATGCAGATAGGCAGTGCTGGGACCGGCGGTGAGAGTAACTGCTACCACATGTGGAACTCTGGTCCCAGGATATTGTTTTCATTATAGTTTTGTTCTCTGCAGCTACTCCGACTCTGAAGTGTCAGATTCCAGTTTGATTTCTTCATTAGGAAAGCCACTGCTTCAGTAGTAATGAACAACAGAAAGCACAAAAACACTCTGACAATGGTTGGTTTTGTTTTAAAATGCTAACATGGGTTAGACAGTGTCTGACACTAATGCCTGGGACAGGTTCCTTTCATTATGCTTTGCATTTCTGGAAAATAGCTCAGGCTGTTTTCACAGAAGTTGGTTAATCCATACAGCACAGGTCAGAAAAGACATATAAACTAGTAATGCTGCTTCTTTTTGAAAAGCAGTAAAACAGACTCTACTCTTTGCAAAGGAATCAAAGTATGCTGCCATTCTCATTACCTACCAACATAACCCATTCACACATTAGAGTAAAATTGGTCACCCATTTCCTGAAACAGAAACCTGGTCTCATGCTCCTGTAAAGCACTGCCCACCTCCAGAACAAAATATGACACCTTCAGATTTTTTGCTCATAGGAAATATTATAGGCTACCTAGATTTTTATGGTGTTAAACCTATATGCCTTTCTTCAGATTTATGAGAGTAAATAAGCCCTAGCTCACTGTTTTTTGCCTTTCCCTTAAGGAAATTATGCTGAAGTGTTTTTTTGCTTGTTTGTTTGTGCTGCAGGAAATTTCTTCTCTTCCTGCCTTGGGCAAAAGTGGAGTTATGGTAATGAAAATATGCACATAGTAAAAAAAAGGGGGAAAATCTTTGTCCTAGAAGAAATGATAAGAAATACTTTAAGGGTAGATTAAATCCATTTGAACTACTAAAACTTTATTCCATGGTCTCTGCTTGTGAGAACTAAACTCCTTTTGATAAGAAAAATGCTTTCTTTTGGCCTTGTATAATTAATCTGGGAAATCAGATAGGTGGATTTGGAGGTGCTGGTGAAATGTGAGGATTAAATTTTGGAATTTGACCAGCAGTGTTGGGAAGACAAAGAGATGGCTGAACAAGCAGGGACATCTGCAGCTGCCAGCACAGGTAGGCTGCATTTTTCTGCCAGAATGAGACTCTTCACCACTGCCCCCACTTTTCTAGCATCAAGAATAATGAAGCAGTTTGGGATCAGATCTTTTCTTGCAAGGAAAGTCAAGTAATTTTGCTGGTGCTCTAAGGGTTTTCTAACTTGATGATGAGATTAGCATGATTTAGGACCTGCATGCTGACATGAGCAGAGATAGAGGCAAGCAAAGGTAATGTTTATGTACCACATACTTTTTGAAGCATTTCTCTTTTTCCAGCTTGACCAGAATTACTGTATTCCTGCCAGATTCAGTTTGTGCCAGCTGCTTCTCATTCAGCATTTGATTTCCTGAAGATACCATGGCAAAGTCACTGTATGAAATAGGAAATTTAGAACAGAGACAAGCAAGTTTTGCTCTATTATTTGGTGGGTCATTGATTTTGATTACAACTGACCTTAGCAGCGAAACTTTCCTATCAGAGAGCCCGAAGGGTACATCAGGAGGGAAATAGTGGACCTCTACCATTTTCAGCTCATATAAGACTCTGAAATTACATGCATGGAAGTTGTGCACATTCTATTCTCATAGGACTCTGGTCCAGAGTCTGTTGGTCCACTGGACCTGGGTCTTAAGCAAAGAGAGGCAATCAGTCAGTCTCCTAAATGATGGCAATGTAGGACACCACATAGAAAGGTAAACAGGCCAGGCCCATGTAGAAAGTGTTGCTGGCATAGTTATGCCATGAACAGCCACCTGCACACATAAGGAAGTTCTCATGGGCTTAAGCCTATATAATGATGCCGAAAAGAGCCATCTAACCCCGTCAGTCCTTTCTTTTCCCCAGGATCATGCGTCTCCTGGCTGGGTGAATATGGGAAATGAGCACAAGTGTTTTCCCAGGAGCTGGGGAGAAGGAGGAGATCATAGGTTTAAGCTCCTCAGGGAGCTGCGGTGTACAGTGTGTCATTCCCAAAATGCCCTTGTGGCATGGTGACCTCCATGCCAGCCCAAAGTCCCAAGGGAGGTGCCATGTCAGTGTGGTCCTGCTGGTGGCTGAATCCCTCTTCCCTTCTGCCCATGGCTGCTTGCACAGTAGCGTGATGCTACTGTGGCTAATATGGTTCTGGGACCTGTCCCAGGGCAGCCATCACTGCTTGCTCAAGGGTCACTAACGAGGTAAATAGAAGGGTTTTAATCATATACCGAACCTCCCCTGAGGAGAGGAGTAAGTTGCCAGATTCATACATTTGCAAGTTACAGATTTCAAAGCCATTTCTCCTCATCCTCTCAGTTCATGGAAAAGAGTCTTTTATTTCTTCCTTCCCTCTTTTAGGGCATAGAGATGCGTTAAAAAGAAAGTTTTCTTCTGTGTAATTTTCCTGATCTGCTTTACTCTGTTCTCAAGCCAATGCCAGAGCTGGCTCAAAGGAAATGGAGGAGGAGGAGAGCAAGACCTGCTTGTGAGCAGTTTGCACAGACCAGCTCAGCTGTATCATAAGGCTACACCTTGGGCTCATTGGGATGAATGGGGCTGTTCATTGGTCCGAGTGCTGCTGTTCCAGGTGCTCTGCACCTGTTGTTCTGCTCAGACATTGGCCTTTTTCTTTGCAGCCGTGACCATTTCAGGCACTGGTTAAATAGACCTAATGCTGTGCTTGGTGAATTAGGAGCTTGAAAACAAAGCTGGTATGTCATGCTTCTGTGTTCCTCGATAATGGCTAAAGTCATTCTGAGAAAAATACTTTTAAAGGATCAGATTTCTATGTGGACTGCTCAATTTCCATTGTATGTAATGAGATATTTTTATTCAAATCCTCCAGACGATTAGACAGTTTTGCCCATAGAACCTGGAATCCCTTTGGTTATGACATAAAGTATAATTTTTGCTCATTAGGAATAGATTAGGGGAATGCTGCAAGAAAATAGAAATGAAAAAGACCAGAAATCTATAGTTACCTTATGAAAGCTGAATTTAAAAATGTTGCTAGGCAGTCTAACAGAGAAATCCTTCAAGCCTAACACGAAACAGACCATGTGATCTCATTTTAAATCTCATTGACTCAATCACCCTAGTGTTCCCTCCAGTCTTAGGATGGGAAGGAAATCTGCACCTACTATCTGGTGCTAAATTCACACCTATAATCCTAGCTCCCAGATTATGATCAACTTCAAAGAAATTGCTTATGGATGTGGGTGGCATGAACTTTACCTTTTCTTTGTATCTCTATTCTCTTTGAAATTAAGTAGACTCATTTATCCTACTTTGATAAAAGCCATTTTGCAAATTATTTTCTGATAGATTTATACCTCTAGTAGCTGTCAAAAGAATTCAGACACCACCAAATTGATTCTCTGTTTTGTTGAATAATATAAAATGTGTTCTAACACATCCAGGTCTTTGTTAGTTACCAAAAGCAAATGAAAATTATCTTTTAGAAGTAAAATATCCCTTCTCCAGGAACGGTACTGGATTTTGCATGCCTATCTGAAAATGTTGGTTGCAGAGTCCCCTCAGTGATGGTCTTGTGGGACAAGGGGCGGAGAGGCATGTCCAGCAGCTGGCTGAGCAGGCCCTTGAAAATATCCAGGAGGAGAAATGGAGACATGCCACTAAAGTACATGCTGAAGGACCTTGAGTTGGCCTTCTGCAATTAAAACCATCTGAGAGGCTGGGGGTCAGAAAGGGGCGTGAGGGAGGTCAGGAGCCGTCTGGAAAAGGTGTCCCTTACAGCGGCGCCGAGGGCGGAGAGGCAACCAAAGGGAAAGGAAGAGCTGGCCTCAGTGTTTGCTTTGGCCTAATTTCAAACAGAGCCCCTTCAGAATCTGTTTATACAATCCTGTCTTTCAAGAGCTGTTTTAATTTCTCTAACTAAGGCTCTGTGAGCCCTGAAGGTTTGACTTATCCCATGGAAATCAGAAGATATGCAGTCTAGAGAGAGCTGATGTGGGCTTGACCACATGCTTTATGAGTTTCACATTCAGAAGCAGTGGCTCTCTTTTAAGGCACTGCTGAACAGAGATCCCGAGGAAGCATTGAACCCTCTGATGGAAACCAGGTCGAAGCTGTTAGAGCTTACAGCACAGACATTTTCTGAGCACAAGGTAATGTACTGCCAATGAGTTACAGCAAGCTCTACAATCATAATCCTGTAATTTGTATGCCTAATGTGTAACTTTGCTTTTCAGAAAGTATTTTCACATCATATTTATAACTGTTGCTCATCTCTTGTAGCTGGGCTACTACACATTTAATACGCAGAAATCTGTTCCTCATTAACATTAGCAAAAGACAGCAATAAATGAAGACAAATGCTACAATTAAAAAAAAACCTAACCAGCATTATTATTAGCCTTCCAAGAGGTCTGGCAGTACACTACTCATTTTGGAAAGGAACAATTAGCCACTTTGATAAGGCTGGAGCATGAAACATATCCATCACAGTGAAACGTTTTGATTGGCGTGAGTCCTGAGAGCTGGACACCTGCCTCCCAATCCTTGGAAACTTCATGCTTGATCTGGGCCAAAACATGAAGGCTGTGCTCAGAGTAAGACTTCAGAGAACCAGGCACTTGCTATCAAAATTACTCTCTCCTGGCCCAGCAGCACAGTGCCAGTCCCGTCAGCAGCCGAGGCAGGCCATCCTCCCACTGCACAGACAGCCCTGGAGCAGCCTGTCCGTAGCACTGGGACAGCTGTGTCAGGGACAATGAAGTGTTGGCATAACTCTGCCACTCAGTCAGGAGGTGGAGAAAATAGCCTGGCAAAATTGCATATGACCTAGAGGCTTCTGACAGCATGCATTGATGTGTCTTGTTCGGTTTTGGGGGAATCACTCGCATAAAGCACACATTTTGCTGATACGGCTGCATATGTGCAAATAATCCACTGCTGTAATATCCCCGTTTCTCAAAACTTGTAAAATCTCTCAGTTAGGCAAGGTATAGATTCACCTGGCACAAATTCCCTCTCAGGCCCAACGCTGGCTGTTTCCAATTACCTCGGTGCCTTTAAAGGCCTGCATTGAGGCCATAGGGCCCCATGTGCTGTGTCCCCGCTGTAAAGTAGGTAAAGGTGTGTGTTTCATCTCACAGGAATGCTACAAAGGCAAATTCTTTAAAGACAATTCAGTGCTCAGACACTGTAGGAGCGAGGTCAGATAAACACCTGTATATCTGTGTCCACATATAGGCAGCTTGTCATTTCTTCAAAAATTAGATCTGCCATTGTTCACCTCCAGTGAGGAGATACTTGTATGGCTGAATACAAAGTTTGGCTCCTGTTTGGGGGGCCAAATTTTGGGATATCCAGCTCTAAAAGTGTGACGGGGGACGTTCTTCAAAGGCCTATAGTTTTGTTTGTATCTTTATTTACAGAAGCCAATTCCAAACTTATCAAATAAAGGATTTTATCTTTCCCAACAAACCTTTCCTCTCTGTGTTTCCGACTCGCACCGTTGGAACTGCTTCCCCCAGGATGGGCTGCCAGGGCACATTGCTGGCTCCTGCTGAGCCCGTTGCTGACCAGTACCTCCAGACCCACTTCTGCAGGGCTGCTCTTTCTTTCTCTTAATGCTGCGATACACATGAAAAATAAATGTTTTGAATAACAGGGTGTCAAATGGAAAGAAAACAAATGTTTAAAGGTGGCTTTCATAATCTTGCAATAAAAAGGAATAAAAAAGACTACAAAGCTGATTTACACTATCTGATCCATTAATGTTTGTCTCAGTAGAAATGAAGTAATGTGGGAATCCTTAAAAGGAAGCTTTTTTGTCTCTGGTGTAGTATATTCAAGAGATTCTTTCACATGCTACACTGGTGAGAGTAATAAAAGCTATCAGAGTATGCTAGAAAAGGCATGTTTGTTCAGGCCAGCAGTTCAGTGTGACTGTGAAGGTATCATTAATCTATTTTTTCTGAGCCTACTCTTTCAGGCTATCACCTTAAAGGACTAACTTGTGACAGAAATGTCACAGAGCAGTACAAGATGTTCCAGACCAATTCTAAACCCAACTCGATGCTTTTTCATTTGACCACAAGCTTTGGAAATGGAAGGCCTGCTGGGGGAGCCAAAGTGAAAAACTGAGTAATTTTAGAAGATATTTAATGTATCTGATAAAGCCTCTGTTAAAACAGTGAAATAAATCGTGCTATCACTCACCTTAAATTTCTTATAATCACCAAGACTAAATCTAAACAAGGTAAAAAACTTCACAGCAATGTGTGCCAGACCATTTTATAAGACAAGTTCAAACTTAGAGACTGCTTGTTTTTATGGTAGAAGCTGGGGACAAATTATAATTCAGCACTTATTGGTTACTGTAGAGGAAAATAAACTGCATCACCATTGCTTTGAATGAGAAGTTTTGTGATGATTAGCTAACATTCAACATAGCCGAAATTTTCTTATAGTACAATTATAAAATAACAGTTGAAACTACCTGTAAACCTATTCTTGAAGCTGTAAATTATCTGCAACACCTGCATTTTTGCTCTATTTATTTGCATTGTGCCTGGAATAATGGAATTTGTCTTCTAATGAGTATTTTTTACTGCAATGATAACACAGGTAAGTACAGCCCACTTCAGCTCTGCAGGGACTCGTTACTCATAAGCATGTGTAAGCCTTCCCTTAGCCCGATTTTTAGGGCTGGAAACAAAGCAGAGATCCCTTTGAAAAACATTAGTTTCAAGTCTTTTGAACTGAAATCCAAACTGGAAAGCTTCTCTGAGAACACCTTGAACTGGGCATGAATTCAAGGATTATTGAATGCAGGCTTAAAACTGTCATGAATTCATACAGATCTAAATATTTCAAATTGAATTGTACCCAGAAACTAAACTATACAGAATCTAGTGTTAAGGAAGTGGGGGAGTAGAGATACAGGAGGAGAATGGGGAAGAAAGGGAAACCCCATTATTCATGGGAGAACAGAATAATTCCGTTCAGATTGAATTTTCTCCGTGGTTGGCAGACCTTAGTCCACTACAGAAAATGAAAGACAGAAAGGAGTGTTTGATGACTGTGAGTAAATATAAGTAATTACAAATCTTAACAGACCTGTCCTACACTGTATAAATAGTCCTAAATTAGCTTCCACAGAGAATAGATAACCTTTGACTCTTCCCTATGCTAGAGCTAGGCTGCAAATATGAAACTGCTTAAATTAAAAAGTAATTCAATTCCATCCAGGTGTGAGGGAACACTTTGTGCCATATTATTGAACGAGTAATATGAAAGTGTTCTCTTCTCTCGCTGTGGATTTGATATAAAAAATGTAAACAGTCATTTAATACTAATACTTGGAAGGAGATTGAAAATTAAACTTACCAGAATGTGGCCTAGAAAACAAATTCATGTAGAAGAAAATTTTTTATTTTGGGAGTTATATTTTAAATACACCCATCCATCTTGGTTTACAGTGGTTGTTTCTCCAGATATTATCAGGTTGGCTATATAATAATACAAAACATCTTCCTTCACTCTATAAGAATATTAAAGAATATATTAAGTTCTATAATGTCTTTTCTTGCCAGGCAAGCTCTCAGTATGATTGAAACAAATGACCTTGCTATGCCATCCAGTTGGTGTATAAGCAGAAAAACATGTTTTAATGCAAATGAATGTCTTATTCTTATACCAGCACTAAGAAATAGCCTAAATGCAGCTAGTGTAAAACTTGGTTTATCCTTGCCATGGGGTCATGCATTTCAGTGTACATTGATCCAAGTGGAGGAGGAGCTTCACTGATTTCAAAGAGGCTACTCAAGCACATAATATTTGACTTACATACTCATTTATGTATGAGCTTAGACTATCAGACACTGTTAGTGAGGACATTTTGATACATTAATGAGTTTATTGATAGTTTTCTTTATCCAAGCCCATTCACTGTTTTTACTAGAACTTAGTCTCTGTCTGGAGATGAATTCCTTTCCATGCACATCGGAAACAGCTTAATTGCATGGTCATGGTCTCACCTCTTCTCCACTCCAGCTCCTGTGAAGCCATTTCCCCTTACGGTAGGGGTTATTTGAGGACTGCAGTGGACTCACTCAGAATTGCTATGACCAGCATAAATGACAAGGATTATGGTCTGATCTTGGTGCCTCAAGTCAAATCGTTGAAAACTGCTGCTCATGGTTTTTTGGCATTTGGATGTGAAATTAGAGGCTGAAATGATATATCTGATTACTTGCCCCATAAATGGTGTAATCCCTTCTAGAGACAGGACTATTCTGAATTTTCACAGTAACGAGCCAAAATTTTTTATAAGAGTATGTCATAACTGCGTATTTGGGCTCTCAAATAAATCCGCTTTTTAAGAGACTTCTTAGCTTGAAAGTGATATTGCAGGTATCATTTGTTGGTTACTGCTTTATTTAGGTCTGTCAGAAGATGTTTATACTCTCTGTGGAATTATCCAAAAAGGGGAAAACCAATTCTTAAAAGACTCCTAGTTGTAAGTGTTGCATCTGAAAGGAGATTAGATCTATGACATGGGCTGATAGCAGGTTATTATAAAAATGACTGATGGAAGATACAAACTCACCTCAAACTTTGGATATTTTGCTAGAAAGAGATATTTACAAGACTAACATTTTAATTTATAGTTCAAGTGATTCAGCTGTTTGACATAAACTACATTTTTGTATCCCATGATACAGTCCAGAAGCAAAGCCTTATATCTGACCTTGTGAGCATGGAGTTCAGATGACCAGGAATACTCTAAAATACTGCTGGGAGCGGGCTCGATACAATTAGCTGCAATTCATTGCCCGGCATGCATAAAATGTAAATTTAAATAGCTACTCACTCCCTTTCTCACAGAGTGGGAGGAAAGACAACGTGTATCACCTCTGCTTCCCTGTGGCATTTTCTCTTGGGAGAAAGTGGGATTGCAGATGTGGTATCTGAAGCATGACTGTTTTGCAAAGAAAATCTTTCACCTTCTTTGCTATCAGAAAACATGTAATTCTCTGGACCATGAGAGGCATTTGGGTTAGTTTGCTGTTGCTGTTTTCTCTCTTCTGACAAAAAATACGATGAAATGCATCAAATGATTTAGAACTTAGAAGTGCTGAAGACAGATTTCAAAAATCAGGAGAGGCTTTTCTTTATTTACGTGATAATCGTGATGTTGGAAATAGGTGCTGATTGCGTTGTTAGAGGTACTTTTTATTCTGTTCACCGAAACTTTCCCTTAAAACAGGAGCCTGAAGACTAGAGGGATTTTGCAAACTTTTCATTGCTCCCAGACTGAATAGCTTCACCCATGTGAGAAACCACACTTTGCACCACAGGACTGTAGTTCCATAGTTTTTAACTGAAAATATGATGAAGACAATAAAGCCTTGTTAGCTGCACTAATGCATACAAGAGCTTCTAACCACGTAGTCTCCGGTCTTTTTTCTGTGCAGAAATGTGTTTCCCTGCTGCTTACATACTGCCTATATCCCATCTCCTAGCCATGCACAAATCATTGATCCAGACACTGAGGAGTTTTTTACCAAAAGTTACTGTTGCATCACAAGGAATGGTTCCGAGATAAGGTGCCGGTTTTGCTTGATCTGGTAACCTGCTGTCTTTGCAATTAGAAAATACAATAAACTACTTGGTAGTGTATAAATTTTTTCTGGACATTTTTCCTGAAAGAAACACACACACACACACACACTCACACACACTCCCAACGAGTCACTCTCTCTCCACTTGTGCCAGTCAGTAGACAGACGTTGCAGCTCAGAGGTTTTTGAACGAAATATCCTAGCTCTTAGGAGGAAAGTGGGAATAAAAAAAACTCCACCGAGCATCTGAATTCTGATCAGACTCAGTTGTAGTCAAGCGTCCGCTAATGCACCTAAAAATACAGCTGGATTTATAATACAGCTTGCTGCAACTCACTGTGTGGGTTATGTGAAGGAATGTCCTGTAATAACTGCTGTGATGGGTTCTGGGGCCCTCTGCTCTGTTATCAGGGCACAAGCGGTTGCGGATGAAGTACATGCCCAGAGCTTTTTTTATTTGGTACTTGGAAGTACGTCAGAAAACGCCCACAGCATTCTCAGAAACTCTGCTTGTTGTATCACTCTCATTGCTAGCAATTGTGGGTTTTTTAGAGGATCTAATATAAATAAAGCAGCTTTCATTTTATGTGAAAAGTTAAGGTGCCCTTCTCCCTCCAGCTCCACAAAAAAGCTGCAGTGATGTCCTTGACCCAGTGAAATTGATGCCAGGATGATTTTTGCCTTTTTATATACCCCTTTATATAGCTTTTTATATGGCTTTTATATATCCTTAGTGCTTTTAGCCCACATACTTGTAATTCCCTGAGTCTGATTCCCCGTGTCCCATTAAGCCAGGAGACCAAACACCCTGGAAGCCTCGCGTCTAAGGGTCAGACAGCCCCAGACACCAAGGTCCTCTCTAGAACACATCCTGTAAACTAAGATAGGCCCATCCAGGGGGGAGANTGGGGGCATCCCGAGGTGTGCATTCCGGTGTGCACTTCGGCGCACTCCACTCGGACGGTGTGGTGCACCAAGGATCCTAAATAAATACCGAGGTAAAAACCCCTTTCCCTTTAACCATGTCTGGCTCTCAATTTTAAGACCAGGAAAAGGCAACAAAATGAGGATGGGGGAGGCAGTATTGCAGCCCAGGGTGTAAGGGGGGAGTTCTGCTGAATTCAGCCCCTGAATCATCAGTGCCAGTGTGGAGGGTGTGACAGGACCCACATCACTTTAGGATGACATAAACAGACAACTCAGCTGCACTCTGGGATTGCAGGGCCAAAACTGTCCCCTCAGTTCATACATCTGAGGGGTCTGCCCTAGGAAATGGTTGTTCTCTGCTCATCGTTAGAGGATGAGGAGGACACAGGAGGTGATTTGGGTCTAGAACGTGTCCCTAACACACACCATACGAGCAATCATCTGCATTTATGCATCTGGTCAGAGAGAGCTTATTCATCCCCCTGAAAGGCAGACTGTAGTTCTTGAATATATTGCTCATTGTGCCTGTTTTTAAAGTGGCAGAGTTGCAACCATATATAAAGCCAGTAGCATTTATATGCTCAGCAGGCCGAGCCGACCCTCTCCAAGATGAAGGTGGCTAATGTTGTTTTACTGGTGCTTTTCATTTTGCAGTGTTCTTTAGTGGCTGCTCCAGCTGACTGTCTCGCTGCAAAGCCATTACACTTTGCCACTGGCAGTATGGGTACCCTGAAGAGTTTCTGGCTTCCTTTAATTGAACAGAAGAAACTAATTTAAATTTTAAAAAATATAATTAGTTTGACTTCCTCTACCAGGAATTCTGTAATTGATACTATGAATAAATTATGGGATGCAATTGTGAGGGTTCTTAATTACAAAGCTTCTTAGCTGCACAGCTTCTGTGCTGATGAGTGATACATGTTTTGTCCTCCAAAATGGAGCACAATTCTTGTCATAGAATATATCTTGCATGCTGCAAGCTGAAAGTGAGGACTGAACAAGAGCTCACCTCTCGACTGAACACTTGCTGGGGCAGGTATCACTCAGCTTATCTGTGCAGAATGCAAGTCCAAAGCAAAGCAACTGGTTCAGGCTCGTTCGAAAGCCAGAAGGGGTTTAAACTTAGCGATTACAATTAGCTCGAGCCCTGTGCAATATGCTTTAGTTTTCTACATGTCGGAATTAATTTCCAGCCATTGTCATGTTTTACAGCTGCTCGGTGTGAGTTTCTTTCTCTCCAAGCAAATTTTTTTGCTAAGAAATACTTCAGTCACTTCTCTCTCCTCTTCTGAGTCACTTCCTCATGTATGAATCAAATTTTGCTTTCAAATGTTTGTTAAGTACAAATGACATCACATACTTACTCCAAATGTAAAGGGGAAAATTTAGAATATGACTAGATTTAGTAATTATTTGGCATAAAACTTAAAGAAGAATAAATAAATATCTTTGATGAAATGTAGCCTTATTTACTAAAAATGTCTTCTCTATGAATAGCAACATAGACCTTTAAACACCTCCTTTTGTGAAGGAAGGAAGGAAGGAAGGAAGGAAGGAAGGAAGGAAGGAAGGAAGGAAGGAAGGAAGGAAGGAAATGGAATATCTGTCTTCCAGCTTCAGTAACATCTCATTGTTGGATGGTTGAATTTTATTCACTCTTCTGAATGCCCTGGAGTTGGCATTTTTAGCTCTCACTGCGGTTTTTGTTTGCTACAACTGTCTGCGGTTTCTTAGCCATCTGTTTGCCCAGAATTCACCACTGAGGCTCCTGCAGCTTCTCAAGTTTGTTGCCTTCACCATTTCCAAGGCCCGTGAGCCTCAATGCTTTTCCCCACCCGGCCAGGCGATGCTGGAAATCACCCCAGCCCCACTGGCTGGGTACTCACTGCTTCTTGCTGCTCTAAAACAGCAAAAAGCAGAAAGAGATGGAGAGCCCATCTCACCACTTTGCAGGAGCAAATGTGTTCTCATGGTACATAACCTCAAACAACTATTGTACAAACTTTTTTTTTCTTTGACTTTTTAAATCTAGATTATACACATACATTTGTTCATTAAGAAGAAAAACAAACCCTGAAGGAAGTCCTTTTATTTAAAGACAGCATTAAACTGCAATTGAGTTTGTGTATAAATCAGTCGTTTAAGATAATTATCACAAGAATAAGCATTACATCCTCAGGAAATCCAGACTAAGATTAAACTTCAAGGAAAATGAAACAGATACAGAAGTACACACTTGAGCAACTTTTGCATTGCCTTGTAGCGCATAGGTGAAAAATGCCTTCAATCCAAGACACTAGCTGGGATTCAAGCTCCATGTTGCCCTGATCATAGCAGAGTATTTACTGTGGCAGCTAAAGCAGGTGGATTTATTATGAAAGCTGCTTTTGTGATTATTTGCCAGAAGTTGTTTTTGAAAATTAGATGCCAGAGATCGTGTTGGTGGGGCATTATCAATATGTGTAGTTCTTTACTATATAAGAATGCAATAGCCTTACTGAGCTAAAGAGTTCCTGGGAAACCATTTTCTGATGTAAATCTTATTTTAAGAGGACTACTGGAATTGCTGGATGAAACTGGAGGGAACAGAGGGAAGGTGATTGTTTCCAAACCATGAGTTACCCTTCATCATGCACCGCTCATTCTGGAACAGGGAATGGACAATTTCCACCAGTTTATCTATTTGATCAGTGACAGTTATGAGGCAGTTGCTGCATTAGGGGAACTTCTGGCTGGAAGGCCTTTTAAAACAGATGACTGTATTAGACTTAGTCCTCTGGAGGGATCACAAACCTAGTGAACTCCTTGCTGCTTCCTCCTCTCAAATCATATTACATTCCAGAACGTTTCAGAAGGGGTTTTAATTAATTAATATTATTTTACTGAAGATAAAATGTGCAGAATCTTATGAAAACGTTTTTGCTGCTTGAGCATAGGACATGGGTTTTTTTCCTTGGTGTATTTTTTCTGTGCTATAGTTTGTAGATTAGGCTGTGGTTTTTCTCTCTGTTACTTGGACATATGATTGTATCAAGCTGCCTTTAAAGCAAAAAGGATTTGGTACCTTTCTGTCTTGCAGGTGTTGAAGTATTTCATTGCATTGCTTATAGATTTTTATCAAGGTTTTCTAGAATATGCTTTATACTGCCACTTTCAAGGAAATATTATTCCAACAGGTTTAGGCAGTGACGAAAGTATGGCACATGAGCAAATTGGCCATTTTTCAAGGCTCTCCCACAACTTTGGCTGCATTGTTCATACTAAAATCAGAAAAGGACCTCAGGAAATAATTCACATACATTTAATCTTCTTACATTAAGTGTTTGGCTGCTGCTATTTTAATTGAAAAAAAGAAAGGTGAACGGTATGCTTCATTCTTCAAATCCCTGAGACTGGATGAGAAACAGGTTTCATAAAATGACATTAACATAGCAAAACTCGTTATCCACTCACCATTATTCTGCTGTGCCACCAGTATGTAGGAGTGGTACAAAATCCAAATACTATGAGGAACACGTGATGATTTGCTGGCCTGTGGCATGCCAGTGTGAATTGTGTGACTCTTCTGCTCATCTTCCAAAGACTGGTGGTACATCGCTTTTCACTCTCGGGTTACTTGGCAAGGCATAATTGTGCGTGTTGTGGCAGTTATTTGGGAAAGGTTGGATACAATCATTATTGGCACTTCATTCTGTGGTCTTTGTGTTCCACATTGAGTTACTCATTTGGAACATCAGATGACTGTTGAAAGCTTTTGTCATAGTTGGATATTATCCATCCATCTCTGAAAGCCTTTTTTGCAGACTCTGAGAGGTGTGCAAGCAAGATGAACAAGGAAATAAAGAGAACCAAGGCCAGTGGCAGTCTGTTAGCTCTGATTTTTATGAAGATGCAGCCTCCCCACAAAATTGCATTAGGAGCGGGCAGATAGCCATGTCAGGGTCAAAGACAGTAGTAACCCAATGTCTCAACCTTTTGTTGCTTCCTTTTCCCACTCTTGCCCTCCCTCAGAGCACAATCCACAGTGCTGCTGGAAAGGGGATTCCCCTTTACAAAGTCTGTACTAGGCTGGAGATCTCCAAAGACAGATGGATCATGGCTCTGCCTTTCCCCTGAGACACTTCCTGGTACAGTATGCTGTTCTTCATCATGGCCCCTAAGACTGCAACTAAATCCATGTCCTTCTCCACTGCTGCTGCTCGCCTTTGCCCATTTCAGATAAAAAGATAGTGAGAGGCATGTCCCAGGAAAAAGGCTGACACAAAGGAGCTGTGTCCTGAGCCCTGTCTGCAACCTCCCCACCTCCTGTCCCATCAGGTAGGATAAAACAGGGAGAAGCTGATTACAGGAGAATTCCACAGCAAAGAACTCGCAATCTTTAAATAAAAAATTTGTCTTGCTTAATCATTTTCCTCCTTGCCTAATTATTTAAATAGTGGTGACTGTGTGGCAGTTTTGAATAGCTGTAGGTGTTGGTGATAGTGTAAACGAAGCATGGTAATATTTGTCCAGGGCTAGGCCAGCTTTCCAGCACAAAAGATAGTTGGCAATTATTTCCTAAGGATGTTAACTGAGTTACAATTGTATTTGACTCCTTTCACAGCTAGATAAGGTCATGGTTCTCACACAATCTCATTACACATTACTCTTCTTGTAGCAAAGTTGGCTTAATGTACTCTGACTCCCTTGCCACAGCACCTGTGCCTTCTTTGCTGCATGAGTGTGACTACCTGTCAGCCAGGCTGGGCACCGGCTTGGGTAACAAGGTAAGACAAAAAAGCAAAGTAGAAAAAGTCTGTTTTGCTGTCAGCCCCAGAAAAATATAATTATACTGCATGCCAAGCCACTGAGGAAGCAAAGAGTGACAGGCGGTGGAGAAAGGCAGAGGGATATCACAGCTGGTAACACAGCTGAGGAATTCCATGTCATCACACATTTCACAGCCCCAGAAGCTCTGAACTACATATCAGAACAGTTATTATCTCCTTGGGACTTTTGATAAGCTCTCAGTATCATACTGCTGGCTTTATACACCCACCGTAACAAATACACGACAGCAAAGATAGCAGATGTGGCATTAGGGGAGCACCATGTTTAATCTGTTTCCTTCATTACTCCCTCTCTTGCCACCCACTTTCAAAAGATGTTTTCAAAGTGCCGAGTCATGCCATGAGTTGTGTGTATGTATGGTTTGTGTATGTTTTCCAAGGATGTGACCCTGCTGATGGGTTTTCTGCCAGATTACAGCAGTTCAATGTCTCCATGACCTGTGCAGAATTTCTGGACCATGCTCGAACATGAGTGGGAACTCACTGTTCAGGCCAGCCTCTTGCAGGTACAGGCTGGCAGTGTCAGTGTCTAGCAAGGTCCTGGCTGCCTCCAAGGAAATGTCTTGCAGGAGAAAGAGATTTTTATCATTCTTATAGATCCAGCTATTTAAATTCTGATGAAATCTCAGTATAGAAAGAATATAGGCATTTTTAACCAGTCCAGGTGTTCTTTCATTGCATTATCTCTGAGTCTTGTTCACTATAAATTCTGTTAACATGGAAGGACAGAACAGGGGATGGTGGCTGAAAAAAAGGTGGTAAAATTCACAAATCCACTGAGTGTTTATCAGTCATGGCCAATGTGTGCTCTGTGCTGAAGGAGGCAAAGGAATGAAGGAGAAAAATATAAGTGATCACACGGGTATGGGACATGTTACCGTTTATCTATCCTAGAAAGTTTGAGATTTAAAAGAAAATCTTGCCTTTATTGGGTTTTGAAAGCGTGAGCAATATGTTAGTGTCTCCCACAGGGAATGTGAGGACTTTGTCATCTTCAAATAATTTTTATCTGTAATGTTCCCCATGTTACAATTGGTAGCGAGACTTTGACTTGTCGAAAGTCATAGACAGTCAGAGGCAATTAATGGTTGCAAGTCACTTGATTCTCAGACCCACGGTTTATCTAGCAGACTTTTCCCTTGATGCTCATGAATGTTACAAACAGAGTTTTTCTAAAGTTGAGATTTGCTTTCTTTCTGGGATTGCATTATTGGTCCTCTTTTATGAGGTGTTTTATTGTAAGCTTTCTTTGTGCATCCTCTCCATCACCCAAACTGTGTTTGATGTGGCCGCGGATACTGGATGCCCTTGATATCCTATCCGACTATGGCTACTTCAGAGGATCCTCTTGTCATCAGACAAACACTTCAAGCCACATAAACTAGATTAAAAGGAGCAGAAAAAAATGTTTAGACTAGCATGGAGAATGATGCTTGCTCTGATCAGAGTGAGAAATTGCCCTGAAACTACAGGAATTTCCTGTTGCTAAAATATTGTGTGGATCCTAAAAACTTTGCAGGCAAAACTTTGTTTCTTCTCTGGCCAGCTAGAAAGGTCAACGTGCCTTGGGGTAGGACGTAGGATTGCAGTGTTTAAGAGTTCATCTAATCAGGAAATTATGGCTGTAAAGTTACATAGCCCTGTCACTTATCATTACACAGCTCATTAAATCTCAGCTAATTGCAGCTTCACCCTAGTATCCAGGTCCTAATGTTTCTGAGCTTAATTAGCACACTGAAATCCTAAAATCCAACTGATTTTCTTTATTTTAGTCACTTCTTGTACAGAAAGCAACGGAATGCAGAGGTTTAACTTGTTCAAAACACTAAAAATTGTACCCTTGTTATTCAATCTTTTAGTTCAGTTGTTCAAGAGGTAAATGCTTATTCCCAAAAGGAGCTAGAAATGCAAAGGAAATTATATTTTTTTTAGTGCAAGATATGCCTGTTTGTGCATGAAAATTGTTTCTTTTTCTTTTATTGTTCATTGTACTTCTTTTGCTCCTTCTGTTCCTTCCCACGAATACCTCTCTACAGAACAATCTATAAATTATCTATCACATTGTTGTCATCACATAATTTGAATCAAAGAAATGATTCATAAGAAAAATCACAAGAAAAAATATTCGAGTGGTTATTTGCTATAAATAACACACCCCTACATTTCATTACATCATTAAAATATATTTTGATAGCCAAAAAGTTCTATTGCCAATGTTCAACTTAAAAAGTGTGCATGAATACATCCTATCTTGTACTCAAAATACAAATAATGTCTAGTTTAACCATAGAATCATAGAAAGGACCCTGTTGGAAAGGACCCTGAAGATCATCTAATTCCAACCCCCTTCCATGGGTAGGGACACCTCCTGCTTGAGCTGGTTGCTCAGAGACCCATCCAACCTTTTCTTGAATACTTCCAGGGATGGGGCACCCAAAGCTCCTCTGGGCAACCTGTTCCTGTGTCTCACCACCCTCACAGTAAAGAATTTCTTCTTAATATCTAATCTAAACCTACCCTCTTCAGTTGAAAGTCATTCCCCTTGCCCCCTTACGTGCTCTTCGAAGTAGTCTCTCTCCACCTTTCTTATAGGCCCACATCAGGTACTGTAAGGCCACAATTAAGACATCCCCAAGCCTTCTCTTTTACAGGCTGAACAATCCAAATTTTCTCAGCCTTTCCTTACAGGAGAGGTGCTCCATCCCTCTAATCATCTTTGTGGTTCTTCTCTGGACTTGTTCCAATAGGTCCATGTCCTTCCTGTTCTGGAGGCCCCAGAGCTGGATGCAGAGCTCCAGGTGGGGTCTCACCAGAGCAGAGCAGAGCAGAGCAGAGGGGTAGAATCCCCTCCCTCAACCTACCGGCCACGCTGCTTTGGATGCAGGCCTGGATACATCTGACTTCCTGGACTGTGAGTGCATTGTCAGCTCATGCCCAGCCAGTCACCCACCAGCACCCTCCTTTCTTGGTATTTTCTGTTAGGAAAAACTAAAGCAAAAGTCATAGCTTCGAATCATTCATAATTTCAGGTGACTACTTTCGGAAGCAATCCATGAGTCAGAGTTGTGATAGAGTGCTTTTTTTCTCCAGGACAGACTTTTGAAGATAGAAATGGCATGCACCAAGCTTACCATCATCTTAGATTGAAACACTGACTTTTATTTTGCAGTAACTTTCAGTCATGCTTATATGCTCATGAGACAAATACAGCTTTTTTATTTATTCTCCCAAAACTGCCTGTTTCAATCGACAGAAGTCTTCTTTTACTTTTTAGAAAAAGACCCGTAAGTAGTATTTATGTTTGTTATGCAAGTTTAAGAATTTCTGTAGCAGTGGAATTGTTCCCAACTGTAGCAGTGGGAGTAATTCCACCATAATTAGCATTTAGATCACTGAAATAAATTGAAAATTCTTGCCTTTTTGAATGAAGCTTCTGCTTTTTAAAATGTTTTCATCATCAGTATTCCACCTTGATCTGCAAGATTTAAGAGTATTTTCAAATGAATTTGGTAAATAAATTCAATTTGCAGTTAAGTCTCCAGCTTGAGATATATTATCACTGTGTGATTTTCTATGAGGAGCTGACGTTGTGAGTAAGCATGTAAACACACCAGCTATTGCTGCTGGTTTTACTAGGTTTTGCTATACTTGTTAGCCTTGATTGATTCTGTTAATTATATTGCACTTACCTATGGGCTGTCTTCTCAGACGCTCTGTATTTTTGAAAGTGATAACAATCAATCCTGAAGGGTAAAAAACCTCATAAAGTTTAAAAAAAATATATTGCAGTTAATCTAAAAATCTACCAAACACAAGAAGATTTCTCTAGGCTGTCATACAGCATGCATTTAATTTTCAGAAAACTACATTTTTATGTGCAGAAAGTGGCAATGCGCTTCTGCAAGATTGCTCATCAATCTTCTGATGCTAAATACTGGTGCCTGGATAATAATTATTACTTAGCCCAAGAGGATCTCAGCACAGTGTTCCTATTCAGAAACTCTGTTACCCTGATACTGTCTCATGAAATGTGTATTTTCCACATCAGATCAAATTCATAAATACTAACAAACCAGGTCTTGCAGAACTTGAGTGATGTATGGAATGTCTTCATTTCATAGATGGAAAAACCAAGAGCTGGAGAAGTTAGCATTGGGTAAATCACAGAGAAAAATGTTGAGGAGCTGTTGCTAAACTCACGTGGTGACCAAGCAGAGTCATCTCACGTCACTCTTGGTGTCATGTTCTCAGCCTGTATGGAGCCAGAACAAAGTAAAGGTTTGTGAAGCCTGATCCTGGATCTCCTGCTCACTGATGTGAACAGCGCTTGTGTGATGGCTATTTTTAACCACTAGTCACTTGCCATTTGAGGCCTTTATAGGAAATACCCCTATCTAGCCATCATCAGGACAAATGAGTCTTGTAGGTTACATCTGGAATAAATGAGGCAGTGTTCCAAGCTCCCCGGGAAGGCTTGCAAGGCCTGTGCATGTCTGTTTGGTCAATCGCCGTCTTGGAGCGTTTTCCTCTTCTTCTGTCGATTGATGCTGAGGCACTCTGCTCCTGCATACCTCTGCACAGAAATGTTCAGCTCTGATTTTTCAGTTCATCACATATCAGTTATTAATTTGCACTGATTTATCAAGTACTGGAGGCCAAATGTCTTCCCTCAGACCTCTTCTTTTTTTTTTTTATTGTTGGCTAGTCGGCATGGTACAGGACAGTTGAACACTGCCGGCAGGATATCCTTCATACAGCCTGTTTTATACACCAAAGTGTGCCCATTCGGCCACTCTTCTCAAAAGTGAGACTGCTTGATCTTGCTGAAATGCCTCGGTTTGTTACGATGCAGCTGTTAGACAGCGTGGAGAATTTATCTCCCATGGACAGGTGTGTTTAATCCCTGAAGTCCCTCTAGCCAGAGTGGCAGATTGAGGTTCTGCTAGGGTTCCTCTGCTCTTTCAGGCATCAAACTTTCTCTTTACTCAATAAAATTTACAACACTTACTTTATCAATTGACTTTCTTTACTTGAACTTTTCTGGACTTGAATCATGAAGGAATATTTGTCAGCATTATTTCTGAATGAACTCAAAAATGTTAAGGCTGTTTTAGGGATACCTTGCTCATTAATTTCCAAAGGACAAAATACAGAATGTGCAACTGCCTGTGACCATACACTTTCTTCTGAACTTGTCCCATTGCTCAGGAATGTTATTGCATTGCCTCTGACTCATTGGAAAAAAAATAGCAGAAGAGTCTCTTCCTAATTAGGACAGGCACTATGGTGTCTAATTTCAAATTTTGGATATAATGTTGCATTTATTTTAGCAATTAGAAACACCCTGGTAAAAAGTTGTAGAACTTCACTTTGAAAAGGCCAAAATAAATACAGATGATGTTGTGGGTGTGTGCATTTATTTTTTGTTTTGGAAAACCGCACATGTAAGACTCAAAATTATACAAATGCATTGATCAGTTATTTTCTGTGCAGGATCTCCATCCACAAAAGACATAAAAATGTAATCTCCTCCTGCCTCTTTGAAAGCAAAAGATCACTCAGAAGAAAAGATTTTGAACAGAAAGATTCAAACACCTGATGCTGTTTTTAAAACTCCACAAAGATATTTTTTCATCCATGAAAGAAACAATCCAATTAATAAATCTGTATTCCTATGGTGTTGTTTCCTGTGACCCTTTACAGACAAAGCCTAAGCTCAATCTATCCCTTCCTGCAGTATCATTCAATTGCCTCTGTGTCTCCTAAATCTCCCACAGTACCACAGTCTCTCTCCTCTGCCTCCTGAAGAAACACAGACTGTAGCCTTGTTTTTCTTAGAGTAATAATCTAGGTTTATTTCTTCTCTGTTTAGAAATGGCTTTTCATGAACATTGAGTTGAAGTCAGCCAGTGGGTTCAAAAGTGGTTGGGTAAGGGGGGGAGAACCACATGGACACCACAGCTGCAGGACTCCCAGACCCTTCCAAAACTGGGAGAAAACTCGAGCTGCTACACTCCCCTGTGACTTGCACAAACTGTGTATTATTTGGTATCACTTGTCAAACTGAAACATGATCTCTATATATCAATGCCTTCCTCTAAGTATAAGCAGAAAATCAGTTCCTTTGATTTGACCACTTTGTTTTCCTGAAGGAGGGAGAAAGAAGCCCTCTGCTTGTTTTACCTCTTCCTGTTTTCCCATGCTGGCCTATCTGGGACTGTTTAGATAAGGCACAGAGCAGACTTGTTTTGGGGGCTGGCATTTGCAAGACCAGAATTTTGGTCTGCTCTTTTCTACTGGCTTACTGTGTCATCTTGAGGCAGTCATTCACTTTCTGCTTTCCCTTCTTGCTTAGACTGCGGCTGCTTGGCAGGGGGGCTGCAGCTCTGAAGAGGGGGTGTGCCTGCAGGTGAAATGCAGGAAGAGGAGGAGGAAGATGAAGGTACTGCCTTCTGGCAACAGCAGACTCTTAGACCAGCTCAGCTGCTCACCAGACCACACTATTAAGAGCATTTAAGAGTTCAGTTGTTGATTTTAACTTTGGGGTCAGTGTAGGCTCACTCACAATCCAGGCAGTGATGGAGAAAGGCTGTTCTACACAGCTCCTGAAAAAAATTCCCCTTAGTTGGAATGTGCAAATTTTCACATACTAAATCTTCCTAGGGGGTAAAGTGAAAATTCAGTTTAATTGAGAGGACTGGCTTCACGTGACTTAAATTGCAATCACAGTTTTCTGGGCTTCTGTGTAAAATGATCTCCAAATTTCTCCCACGAACATCACCAGAGAAAACTTTACCAGATGTAACAACTAGATTTTAACACTGCTTTCAAAAGGATAGTAAGCTTTAGCACAGAAGAGATAGGCATTTTTTAGCAACGACTGTTAGGAAAATCAGAGAAGGAAGATTAAAAAAGTACAAAGAAGCTTCCAGATCTGGGACGTGGTCTTTTGTCAGCATCCCGTTTCTATTCAAGCACTCTGAGATGGGTCAGAGAGAGCAATGGGAACAGAGAGCTGTGGCAACTGTGGGTATTTTGAAGATGAATTTCCAAAAGGAGAAGGTTATGATTTATCTCTGTTACTAAGATGCGACTCTAAGCCTTCCACAGAACTTTTGGTGACCTTGAGGTTGCAGTTATGTTTTATCTTCTCTTGCTATTAATGCTTTAGCTCCTTTTCAGAATATCAGAAATAACTTTCCATTTGAGATGGATAAATATTTTTGTTACAGTGTTTGCATTTGTTCTTGACTGCTGAATGCATACCTATTTTTTGATTTGTCTGGCACGGTTCAATGGCTTTGATGAGCTCCCAGTCTAGCCTGAGTGTTTAACAGCAAAGAACTGATGTTTTAAGCTGAAAACATTCTTGATAGAGTACATCTTTGCAGTATCTTTAGTAGAAGAGAAAACTGTGATCCAAACTTACCATTTTTCTGCTGTATGTAAAACTTTTACCAACTTCGGTTACAAAATTTGAGTTCAAACGCTCAACTACTTGATTTATGCAACCTGTCTCTCCCCCTTTAAGAGTCTTAGGCCGAAAAAGCACAAACTGATGGCAGTGATGTATCTGAGCACTTTTATCTTCAGCACATGTAACCTTAGGTAGGCGAATATAAATCTGGGGTGGAAATCAGTCCTGAGATTGGCTCTTCGCAGGGAAGACCTTTTGCATAAATCAGAGGATGTACTACTACATCCTTTGTTTGTCGGATGGGGCATTATAGGTACATGTATGCACACGCACAATTAATACCCATGTCGTAGTTCGGTGCAGCTTTTGGAGTGTGGTGTCTGATACGGTGTCTGATAGTGGGCTGACTCTGGCTGGATGCCAAACACCCACCAAACACTTCTCTCCATAGCTGGACAGGGGAGAGAAAATATAAGAAAGGGTTCATGAGTTGAGATAAGGACAGGGAGGGATCACTCGCTGAATACCATCACATGCAGAGCAGACTTGAATTCGAGATCTTAATTGAATTTACGACTAATGAAATCAGAGCAGGATCATGAGAAAGTAAAATAAGACCTTCAAAACACCTTCCCCCACCACTCCCTCCTTCCCAGCTCTACCTCCTCCCCCTCCGCAGTGCAGGGAGACAGGGAAGGGGGGTTGTAGTCACTTCATCACACATTGCTCCTGCTGTTGCTCAGGGAAAGAAGTCTTTCCCCTGCTCCAGCGCGGGGTCCGTCCCATGGGAGACAGTTCTCCATGAACTTCTCCAACATGCATCTCACAGGCAACAGCTCTCCACAAACTGCTCCAATGGGGATCACTCTTCCATGGGGTGCAGTTCTTCAGGCACAGCCCGCTCCAGTGTGTGTCCCCCACAGGGTCACAAGTCCTACCAGGAAACCTGCTCCAGTGAGGGCTCCTCTCTCCATGGGTCTGCAGGTCCCTGTCCAGTATGGGCTTCCCACAGGTTCCTGGTCTCTTCTCAGGCATCCACCCTGAGAGAAGACCCTCTCAGCATGGGTCTCCTCCCCAGGCTGCAGGTGGATCTCTGCACTCCCAATGACCTCCCTGGGCTGCAGGGGTACAGCTGCCTCAGCACAGGCTGCAGCATGGGCTGCAGGGAAATCTCAGCTCCAGCACCAGGAACACCTTCGCCCCCCCCTTCTCCCCTGACTGCGGTGTCTGCAGAGCTGCTCCACTCACATATTCTCACCCTGCTCTTCTCTGGTGGCAATTACATCTGTGCAATAACTTTTTTTCTTTTCACAGAGGTGCTCCCGCCATTTCTGGTTGTCCCAGCCTTGGCCAGCAGCCTGTCTGTCCTGGAGCCAGCTGGCATTGGCTCTGCTGGACACAGAGGAAGCTTCTGGCAACTTCTTACAGAAGCCACCCCTGCAGCACCCCCACTACCAAAACCTGGCCATGCAAACCCGATACAAATGACTACTCAAAATCTTGAAATTTTACCTCTAGTGAGCCCCCTGAAATATTGTACCATATGACAGCTGATTGTAACCTGAAAAAAAAAGACAACATGTGACCTTACCTAACTTCTGCTTTCTTAAAGCAATGCACGGCAGCACACACAGTAGTGTAGCATGCAATCTGGCAGTAAAGACGAGATGACCACACAGCTCTTGTAGAGGACCTGTAAAAGTCTTCTTGCATATTTGTTAACCTGAGAGGGAGACTGGATAAGCAGTACAGGTTAGATATCAAACTTTTGGATTGCTTACAGGCCTCTGGGAACACAATTTTACTTTATGAATCCAAATTAAAAGGATTACAGATTCACAAAAATATGTGTAGGTGTTTTCCTACTCATGCAGCCATTTCTGGGATAGGGATAATATTTTCAGCTTGGTAAAGAAAAGAACCAAAGTTCCCTTTCATATGGATCCAGGCCTCTGAAAGGGCTCGATATGCTACCTGGATCAGTTTTTACCCATAATACTTACTCTGAAAGTTCTTGAAATTGTGAGTATATTATAGTGTCCAAACCCTTCTCCATCACATGTGCACAGACTCTTGCATATATAATTGTTTCCAAAACTGAATAAACCTGCTCTTGCAATGCTGGCAGATGCAATGTATGCAACTGCTTATTCTGGAGGAACTTTATTTTCTTTTACTACAAGTTTTATGGGAAAGGAAAAACTCATCCAGACTATTTTCATTTTTTAAAGTCTTTTCACCTAATATATCTTGAAGAAAAATGTGGTTATACTTCAAACAAATACAAACAACAACAACAACAAAAACTGAAAGACAAAAAAAAAATAAAAAAAAAAAACCTCCCAAAAATAACACCACACACACACAAAAGAATTGCAGTTAAATTACTCTATTTGTTAATGTCTTCCTTGTTGCAAGTTCAGTTTGACTCCAGGTTTAGTAAACGTTCTTTTAATGTGTATTTATGCTCAGAAATATGAGTGAGTGAAAAGTACAGTCAAAGGAAACAAGCCTTTGCTTTGTCTGTCCACAGTCCCCTAAAACTCTAGCTATAAATCCCTAATAGCAATTTGCTGTTTCTGCTAATTTAAATTAGCCCTAATGAGGTAAATCAAGCCATTGGTGTCTAATTGGGCTTTAATGAACTGAATTCCTCAAGAAGAGATTTATGGAGAGTTTACCTGACACAAATAATTGCACCAGGGAAAATCCTTTTCCTCTCCTCCCACTTCCCCTGCAGCAAGGAAAAAACACAGGAGGCATAAAGCTGAAACTATTGTGTTGCTGTAGCCAAAAGCATTCCAAAATTAGCCAGAATCTTCAGCAGCAGAAGGAAGAAACATGCTCTCTTTGCAGATGTTTCACTGACATCCTGACTCTTGACTTGGTTTGGTCAGTGAATAGAAAATTGGTCAAAATGCAGATGCATTGCAGTCAACTGGGATCAATCTGCAGAAAGAGCTGAGGTCGCTGCTCTGGTGCTTCCCCACTCAGGAAACCACAAAACCTTGGAGACTGGGATCACTGGGTCCTTAGTGAAGGCCTACAAGTTTCTCTGCAAAATATTATCATCTCCTAGGAATAGACCAAGATATAACAACGAAAATAGTTTAAAAACACAGAAGGTGGTGAGATGGAAAAGCAAAACTTTCTCTGCATCAAGCAGAGAGCCTGAAACAACTCTCAGGTGTTACTGCAAGGGTGTAGCTAAGGTTGCTCAGGAAGAGGGGACATGTTTGCACATTTTGGCCAGTTGCCTGCTTTCCCAGGCCACAGCTCAGTGTGGAAGGATGCCCCTAATTTCCCCTTGTTACCTGAACTCAGATTCAAAAGGACACTTACCCTGCAGGCACATTTCAAAACCCTTTATGCCAGTGGTTCTGAATTTTAAATTCTTTGTTTATGCTCCAGGTAGGGATTTATCTCCTTCAGTATACAGATTACTTTATTGACAATTCTTATCCTGTAAGTGTCTATAGCTGCATTATAGGTAAAACCACCCAAGCAAATGCAAATCCAAATGAATACAACACATTTGCATGTGTGCTGTTAGCTAGTGATATGAAATGTTGAGCTAATAAAATCTTTAATCAGAGTTCAAATACAGGCTCTGTGTTGCCTATCACCTAAAAGTAAACGGAGAATTTGTGTTGGCAAGGCCGTCCCTCTATCTGTCTTCTAAATGGTGAATTATGTATTAACCTAATACAGGTTTTATGGAACATCAGAGCCTGCTCTGGGTCCCCAAGGATATCTGATGTGCCAGAGAGTATTCAAAAGTCATGAGCCAGGCTTCAAATATAATTGGATTGCCAGAGGAGCAGGAGGCTTTCTAAATAACAAAGGAAAAGACAATATGTAACTTGTGGTTCTTTCCTTTTGCTTCTCTGGTTTTGATTTTCTTGTTTGTGGCAAACTTAATTTTGCAAACACAAGGGCAAGGAAGTGTCTCTGTAAAAGAGGGAGGGGGGAAGGGAGATGGGAGTTCATCATTACAGGAGTTCTGAGCTCTGCGTTTGTAGAAAGAAACAATATCATCATATTCGTCGACCCTGCAGCAGTTTCAAGGCAAAATGGGGATTTCCTGGTGCTGCAGCAAAGGGTAACTCCTCTTACGGCAGAACAATTTTGAAAAGCATGCGAAAGAACCATGAGTTTTTCTGCCAAAAGGAAGATGATCAGATCTCCAGTAGCCTTTTTTTTTTTTCTTTTTTTTTTCTGGCTCAATGGCTTCAGGCCACAGAGCAAGTTTCTACTGTGAAAGTCTGGAATAAATCTAAATCCCTTTTGCTTCAGATAGCAAAACTCCCCAAACTGCTTAATATTAAATACCTGGCATCAGACAAACTGCAATTTGAACATGACTTCAGTCAAACTTTATTACTATTAAGCGTGGAAGGCAGAATATATTTCATACAAGCATTACTACTTAGAATCTGACTTGCTGCCAAGGTGCCTCAGAGCTGCCTTGCATATATTTGGCTTTCCTTGGGTCTCAGCTTTCTTACATAGCCTCAAGCTGACACCCCCATCAGTGACTGTGTGCCCTCGATGGCTGGTAGCACAGGAAGGATTTTAAGGCTGGCTTAGAGCTCAGACATAACACCAAATCTACCATAACTCAGCTGCCACGGATACGTTCCCTGAAATGCCTCCTCTGAAATTAATGGTGTTTGTATGACTCAGTACCTGCATACCTAATACATGTTTATATGCTAGGGGCCAAAATACTGATAACGTATTAATAATTGCCACTAAGAGATCCTAGAGCCTTAGGACAAGAAAAGTGAGAGAAAGAGAGAGAAAATATGTCAACTGATAATAAAGGAAATTCTAGTAAACTGATAATGCACTTAATAAGTCTCTGATGGCTTCTCACTAAAATAGTGTTAATGAGAAAATGTTCTATATGCACCTCATCTTTCCATATTGTATTCTTTTAATAATCTGCTTAACACATACAGACCTGTTGAGTTGTCTTCTATGTTAGAGATCTTGCTCTTTGTAGTCAAAATCATTAAAGTAGCATTTCATTCTTCTGTGTCAAATAAGCTGCTATTGCAACAATTACTCATGGAAAACATGATGGAGAAATGCTGATTTCTACCTGAGCTGTATTGTAAACCATATTTACATTACATTGGAATACATCCAATCGCATTTTCTATGTAGATAAAGCCATACACACTTTAATAAAAACGTTTAGCAGTAGCAAACAAGAGAAGAAATTAATGCTAACAATGAATGTAATCTGAGAGCTTGTTAACATTTCAGAAAGAACACTTTACAGGAGAATATCACAGCTAAGATGCATAATCTTGGGCATATAGTAATTCTCGGTGTTCGCATCCATAATGTGGTGCAAAAGACAGATTTAATGGTGTCTGTGCAGGTAAATATTTCAACTTCAGAAAATTCTCTCAATATTATGAGGAATACAGAGCTCTCAACACCCCTCACATACATAAATATTGCAAGTATTCATTCATCTGGTTGGGATGAGACTTTTCAGAAAAACCTTTGTGCCTACCTTGGGATTTTTAGTAGCTCATAGAGGAAAGACCTTTATATTTTGCTCACAAAAAGATCTTTATGTTGGTTTAAACCCTACAAAATTGCTGCTGGCTCCTGATTGATACAAAATGTAAATACTATTTCAGCCTGGAATTTAGAAATTAATATTACCCAGTGTATTGCTTTGTTGACTGTTGATAATATGTTTCCTCTACAGCAATACATATTTTCAACATAGGGCTACAGTTTTTTTCTTTACTTCTGCTCCCTGGTCAATAGAGAGCTAAAAGCATCTGCCTGTTTCCCCCTAACATGATGGAGTCCAGGAACATCGATTCCCACATTTACTGTGGTGTCTTCCACAGATTTATAGTTCCTCATGCTGCCACCATGAACCTATACCAGGAAATCCTCAGACACACAGTCCAAAGGTTAAGTGCATTTTTTAGTATATCAACCACTTTTGTAAATGGTGTTTTTAAGGAAACATTAAATCTTACAGTGCGCACAAACATTTTAACCAAGTTTTCATTCTGCCTTATTTATATGCTGCAACAGTTATAGACCATGTTTTGAATGACAGTTCTTCAAACCATTTCTTTTTGTACTGTAAGTGCACTTATGAAAAGACAGGGTACCTTTTTTTCTCACTTAAATGTGCTGGGGGCATCAAGGGGTGATTTTTCAGACAGTATTTCGTCGCTTCTACAGATGCAATTAATTACAAAAATCTTTTCAAACACTGAAATTCTAGTTCAATTGCATTATGAAAATGTACGGTGAGACTGCCTTAATGTTTTTGTTTAATTAATGGCTGCATTAAACTATCTGATTTCCTAACTGCCGTCATAGGCAATCTTTTGCATTGACGTTTAGAGGAGTGTTGATTGAGGCTAATCTCTCTGCACTTCCTTTGCAGGCACTGGAAAGAAAGGGGTTCCTTCAGAGCTATGATTTAGAGTGTCTCAAGTTAGGCTCCTGCTCTAAGGCAGCCCCCAAACCTCCCTATCATTGAGGCACATTCTCATTGAAGTGAACCTTCGTGAATTCCTCCTTTGTCATTGAAATATGAAATGCACATACACTGTACAGCAAAATGAATCACCAGATAAAATGCTGCCACTGAGATGTCTCAAAAAGTGAGGCTTTCTGCTCTGTTCTGGAGGTTGTCAGGAGTCTATGGTGAATGTTGAAGTCAAACATGCCTTATAGAACCGGGACTTTTAGGTATTTGTGATGAAAATTTCGGTCTACCACAGTCTCTATGGATGTGCCAGTGATCATCAGCTAGTAAATGATTCTCAAAAAAAAAGAGCAGGGCTGGGAACTCATGGCCTGCAGAAACCCTGGTGAAGAAGGAGGAAGGCAAAGTACATGGACAGAGATGGCTTAGAATGATTTTCACCTTTGAAATTTTAAGCTGCTTTCAAAGGTGACAAAGTAATCAAGCAAGAAGTGGTGATGTCCCTGCTGGGTCCAATACTGTTCAACATCTTAATTATTGACCTGGATGAGGGGGGTAGTCTGCTGTGATGATTCAACAGCAGCTGGGAAGTTAACTCCAAATAAGACACTCCCCTTCCCCCCGTCCCTCTCTGGTGAGGGAGGGACAAAGGAGAGACTATGGGTTGAGATAACAATTTACTGAAAGCAAACAGCAGTGGAGTAAGAAACACACAGTGACAGCAGCAATATTCATAACAAAAGTACACAAAAAGAGAAGGTGCTTTACACACAAAAGGTGTTCACCACCTTGACTCAGTTCTGCATGGCCTCCCAGCACAAAGACAAGATGGTGGGCCCTCCTGCAGCCAGGGTTTCCCATCCCTGAGGCCGAGCCAAGAAAAACAATGCAGCATGAACCCTCAAAAAAGCTGGATTGTCCTCACTGTGCAGTGCCGCCTCTTCAGACTGCTCTGCTGCGCTACACCTGGCTCCACACAGCTCCATTTGGCTTGGCTCCTTTTGTCTCAGGTTTGAAGGCTCAAGACATTTCCTTACAAGGACTATTCTCTTGCTCAAAATTAAAACAACAGCTTGGTCCCCAGCTGAAAAAATATTTAATGAGGAGATCCACATGAATTTCTTTAAAATCTTCACTGCATCTCCAGAAAAATTATTGCAGAATTAGCAATGGAAAGACAAGTATCAAAATAATCTGTGTTCTTTACTAATTTAAAGCATATTCATAAGGTTCCTGTGGTGTTTTTCTTCTTAAATATGACCTTATTGCAGCCCATGTTAAATTTCCTGTTAACTGAATCACAGTTCCAACTGTAAGTAATTTTTTTACCATAGTCCAGGCAACCCTTGTGGGTAGCTGGAGAGCACCAGCAGAGGTGCTTAAATATTGGATGTTAGGGACAATTGCTAATAGCTCACAGTGCTGGATTTTGCTATACTTTGTTTCAGAAACTGGAAACCCGCCAATTTGTGAGAACACTCTAATTTTGGAATATAGCTATGAAAGCTGAGAGTCTGAGGCCTCTTATGGTCATTCTAAAAAGCTGGCAAAACGCTCCACTACATGTCTTTCAATATGAAAGACAAGCTCTCAAAGGGGGCTGGCAACAGATGAAGATTCGTATCACAACTGATAACTTCTTTGAGCTCTTTAGTGACCTATTCAAAAAACGCCAAAATATATACAGGGGTATGATAGGGGTGAGTTCAAGTTTGTCAGAGTGGAGGAAAACACATCTATTTTCTTAAATGGCACCTCAAAGCGGTTCTTTTTCTTCCGAATATTCTTTCAGTACTCTGTCTTGCTACAATATGCTTTAAAGTGTCTGTAGTTTTTTCTTGGTTGTAACAAGAAAATTAAAGCCTGTTAAAAAAGAAACTTGATTAGATTCCATTCCACTTACACAGAAATGGTTAAGAAGAAAAGAGCCAGAGCACACACTGATCTTATAGCTTAAGCCAAGAATAATTTTGCCTGTGACCTTCAGGATCCAATTCAGAGAGGCATAAAAATGGTGCCCCCAGAGAGCACAGACATCCTATGGATTTGTAAGTGGTTTGGGTTGAATTTAGCCTGTACCTACATTTTTTATTGTGCAAATTGAAGTAATCTCTTTTGAGAATAGGTCCATAAGGCCCTGCAGTCTTACTACATATCTCTGCTCCCCCTTTTGCCCTCTCTGTCCTCAACTTACAGAGTCGTCTTCTGCTATTCAATTTGCCACCTAGAGACAGTGCACCTCTTGGCCGTTCTCTGGGAAGTCACAGAAATACCTTCTGAATATTCTGTGGAGGAGAAACCCTCTCCAACAGGAAAGGTTTGTAAAGCAGTTCATTGCCTGGAGCGCATGGAGCAGCTGCCCTGTCACACACCCTCTCTCCGGGGCAGGGGGTGCTCCTGGCCCTGCTCATGCACCAGGAGAGCGTGGTTCTGCAGCACAGAAACAGGCATTTTCTGCTGTGCTCCAGGCACCTCCGTCCTCACGGGGCTGAACTGCCCCCAGGCAGCTTGCAAGGTCGCTCTGGATCTCTTTAACAGCTCTCTCCAAGGGTCTTCCCTGTAACAACAGCAATTCTTCTGATTCACAGAAGGGCCGTGGATTTGCTGAGGGTCAGCAGCTGGAGGATTAGTTGAACTATGTAGCCTGCCTGAGCGTCTCCTATTGCTGTGTAGAGTGAAACATAACTAAGCCTTTCTGGAGTTTAATCTGCTTCAGAGAGGGCAAACTATATACAGCTCATTTTCATGGGCTGGGGTTTTTTTTCCAGTTTGTGTCTGGAGACACACAGTAGCTGGAACAAAAATTCTAAGCACAACGAGCTCCCCTTTTGAAAACAAGGTCTTAGGGAACCCTCAGGTTTTCTTCTGCATTTTCTTTCTGTGTATGCACCCTCCTACATTTACACCTGGTTTTGTGGCAACTGGTACTCTCGAAGTGCTTAGCAACCTGGAAGGTGGATCCAATTTAAACCAGAATGAGCAAACTGCCGGTGAGAAGACAAGTAAAATTATTTAATTGAAAGCCTTATTAGAAACCACTGGAAAATTACAAGGTGCAATTCATTCTTTTAATAAAATTATGCACATAATCATAAATAAATACCCTTTATCAGGCACTTTGTTGTCATTACACTTTTCTGGTGAAAAGTTTGTCCAGGAAGATGTGATAGGATTTTCCCTGGTGCCTATAACAAAGTCCATGGTAGAATCTGGGTCTTAGAAGTCTAAGCCTAGTGATTTATCCACGCACAGACCATCCTGCCTCTACACATATGTTGAGGAGAGATTGTAACATTTCATAACATGCAGAAAGGGAAAAAAGAGACTTACACATGTTTGCAATAATTAAGTGGTGTTTAATCCTGAATCCAGGCCTTTTCATTTTTATATAGTTGATTTAAAAATGTTGGCAGAGATCCGGTCTTCTCACTGCTCAAAGACCAAATACAATTGTCGAGCAGTAACAAAAAAGTGTTCTCCGTGAAACTTGAATCTTTGGAGACTTTACAAATGGTAAGTGTGTGGAAATGGAAAAATGGGCTGTAACTGCTGTGGACTTTCATTTTAGCATTAGTTGCATAAAACAGAAGCATATGCTTGTGTTGACAAAAATGAAAACTTTTTCTGCCAAACCCTTTGGCTCTTAAATTTAAAATAAGCTACAGTATGATAGATGCTTACTGTCTGCGCTCAGTGTGTTAAAGAGAAGGGAAAAAATGTCATCTGTAAGAAAAAAGCGATAAAATTAAGAGCAAAGAAACATGACTCCAAGAAACTGGGTACAGTTAAGTTTTGATCTTTAATGCAGCACAAACTTGTTATTCGAATGAACCAAAACTAGAATATTTCCAACTTAAACTGTTTTGAGAGAAGTTCCACACAGTCAAGTGTAGGTATGCTTTTGGAGTTTGCACAATTGGCTGATTCATTTCACAGTGTATTTTACCTGGTACAATCTTCCAGTATAGATGAGGTTGGAAGGAATGGAAAACATGAAGTTTTAAGGATATACTACAACCACATTTTAAGTCATTAGCATGGACAATAATATGAACCTTAATATACCTGATGAATTCATACATCAACTGGTGCTGTAGGAACTGGATAAAACTAAAGGATAGGCTAACCCAGAGCTCTGTCTCCGACACTGGCCAGAAGCAGATTTCTAGGAAAGATGTGGGAGCTGAGCAATGGCAGCCCCCATCTGCAGCCACTGGTCACTTGAGGACCGTGTGCATCAGTCGGGGTGTCTGGCAATGCCTGCAGTCTCCCTTTGGCCCCCTATCCATCTCAAGCATTCACAGCACTGTGAGACGGAGATTCATAGCCCACCTGTCAGTTAGATGAAGCAGCTCCTCCTTTTTGTTTTTAAACTTTGCCTCTTATTAGCTTTATTGGATACTCTGGAGTGCTTACACTGAAAACAGTGAACAACCAATTGCTATCCACCCTCTTTGTGCCTCTCATGACTTACTAGATGCATATTTTATTTCAACGGTCCCTTTGCAGACTGAGGAGACTTGCTTTGCTCAGCCATTACATGGACACTGCTGCGTGTTTCTTGTTTCTCTTCCTGCCCCTCTCCGCACCTTAACACTTTCAAGTGGAAGAGGGAGTGGAGAGTAGAAAAATAAAGTCATGCAATATTCAGCCTTTGTGGGAATACATGACAGAGACGGAAAATAGTTGCAAAATTGTCACATGTGGATACCTTGGTAAAATAAGAAAAAACTAGCACTGAACAATTACAAATTGCAAAGATAGACATACTGGAACATCAAAGTATTTGAGATAAAGTAATGTTAAAACATATTTTAGGAATAGGTTTCATTTGTACTTTCAAAATGGGTTTCAATTATTCTTCCAAGTACTGTTTATTAAACCAAACTAGAACAGGTCTAGATATATTGGTCTAGCAACAAACCGAAACTCCAAAACCAAAATTCCCCAAACAAATCCAAACCCTTTTGCCTAAGAGAGTATAGATTATTTCAATGGTGCAAATGCTCATCAAACCTTAATATTTGCAACAAAATTTTAAAAGCCTAAATGCTACTTTATGTAATGAACTCAGAGGAGGTAATGCAGAATTTTAACCAAAACAGTTGAATAAATAAAAACAAATGCCTGGCAACTTTCTAAGCAAGATCTTTTAAAGACAAAATACAGGTAACAAACTGACAAATCCTAATCAGATAATTCTGGTTTGCCCCATTGCATTACATTATATTAGACAGTCTGCAAACTGCTAAATAGATTTGGGATAATTATTCCTGGACCAGCTCTTTCTCAGGAAGAAAACCTTGGTTTATTGCGGTTTTTGTTAAATTAAGAATGCAGATGCCTGCTCTGTGAAACATACACTTGGATTCTCATTTGCTGCTTAGGCACAGGTCTTTGAAAAGAAAACTTGGTGGACAGTTTGAGTATAGCACAGAGGCAGCATAGACCCTCTGAGTATTTAATGCTAATTCTTGCTAAATACATGCATGTGCAAACCTGATAGATGAGTGGGTACACATTTTGTAATCCTTAGACCCTCCCTTTTTCCCCCAAATATAATCCTCAGTGTATGTTCATTTTGCAGTTCTACTAGCAAAAAAACTCAATCATGTGTACCACAGGCTGAATTCAAAGCTTAACTACACTAGGATTTTGTTTGGGTAGTCAAATACAATAAAAATCAACCCATCTTCTACATTCTCAGATTAGCAGTGATTTTAAATAGGAAAGAATTCCACAAATTAGTAAGTAACAGAACAGTATTTCATCCTTGCTGACCATATAACTTTTTAGATTTAGATTTTAAAACGTCTTTAATAGTTGTCATAGTTGTCACTGTCAAAATGAATGTTTAAATTTTTTATTGTGACCCTGCTTATTTTCACAGCCTTTGTAACCCTAATGTGTTAAATAAACACTTCTTGTCCAGCCACTGAACAAGCTAACATGCCAAATGATTTGTGGCTTTCCACCTGAACTGTTGCTCATGAAATTGGGATTATATGCCTGCAGGCCCACACGTGGTAAAAGAGTCTCCTCTTAGATTACCTACTGTGCCTCCAGGACTTCAGCAGCAGTCGAGGCCTCCAAAAGTAGTCTGAGTAACAAGAATGTTTGCATGGTTTACACTTAGAAGTACAACTTAGAAGCTTTACTTTTACCTTTATTGAATGAAAATATAAAAATTAACATTGTTTTGCTGTCCATTTCTTTCTCCTTCTTTCACCCAAATGAAGTAGATATGAATATCTCACTGCTGCTACTCACACAGATACAACTCAATCAATTAGGTTACTCATATGTATACCAAAAAAAAAAAAAAAGCTAATTCCTTCTTCTGTAGTTTCTGGTTGAGGTAAACATGCAAGCAAAAAGGTAGTAAATGTTGAAAATATCCTGAAACAAGACGGGACCAATTATCCTGCCAGCACACTGTCATACTGAATGGAAGTGATCTGCTATAAATCACTTAGATTGAACTGCAAATTAAATCCCAAGACCTGCCTTGGATTCCAAATAACGCCTACACCTGTTGATCTTTAATCAAAGAAAACTGTAGTCTTCATTAGGCACTTCATAGGAAATACTGTAAAAAAAATATTTTATTAATAAATTATCCAGTTCTGAATGATAAAAGTGTGAAAAAGCAGGATCCATGCCAGTCTAGTTCATTGAGGGGGACTTCTCAATAGAGCGAGCAAGCAACCTCTCTCACCTCCCCCTCCAAGATTTTAATTGCATTTATTTAAAGACGATGGTTTTAACTAACTTCAGACAAACTCTTGGTGACCTCAGTTCTGTTTTGAAGCTCCAAATTCCCCCAGCTAGTTGCTGAATCGCCAGGGATTTCTCTGCTTTGGAACAAGACTGGGAGTGATGCAGCTGATCCCACCACCACATCCAACCCAAGGGCAGCCACAATGCACAGCTTATGTAGCCGGTTCCAAACACGGAATGCGCTGCCACTGGTATGTGCAGAATGAAGAACTACATTCATTCTGGCTGGTGAGGGTCAAACTGGGCAGGCACAAGCCCATGGTGTATGGAAAATAGCTGGGAAGACACTTTCATTTGTGCTGGCAGAGAAAAAAGGGGCTTTTAAATAGCACAAATTTCTGTTTTATAGAAGTAAATGGCAGTAAATGAAAGGGTCTTTATTGCCTGGTGTTCACAGCTGACACAAAATAGACATCGCCTGTGCAAGCATTGATTTCAACTCAGTGGTGACTTCTCTGGGGTGTGCTGTGGAGAGAGGAGTGAATCTGTCTCGCATGCTCTTCCTTAGGGAAAGCAGGATCCGCTTCCATTGCATTAACTCTTGCAAAAAGCAGAGGAGCAAAGGACAATAAATGATCCTTTTCCAGTGCTGATGTAGGGTGCCAGCAAAGGAAGCACACTTTTTTGGTTCATAAAAAATTTGCCTTCTATTTTAAACAGCACAATTGGCTTCGATTTTACAATGATGTTTGACTGATCAGGATGCTGTTTCCTGTTGGATATGTGAGTGGGCTCACACGAAATTCTCATTGTTTTTATTACTCTGAAGCCATTTTAGTAGGCTCCGGGTATATTCTTTAGAGAAAAGCATATTTAAAATAAATTTTGAATCGAAGAAAACTTGAATACATCTTTGGAATGTTTCATGCAGCTCTATCTAAAAATACTATGTTTTCATAGTTTCAATATGTTAACAGTGTTTAAGAACTGCACAAAATCTGGTTGCAAGCCCCTTAACATATGAATTATGAATTATCATGTTGATACTTATTAATTTCATATTCCAGGCTGATTTTCTATAGCTACTGGGAACCGCAGATGAGACTGCAAGCCAAGACACCCATTTTACTCACTCAGAGCTATTCCAAAATCAACCTGAGGCTCCTGGATCTCCACCCGTCCCTTAGCTCTTGGTTGCATTTCACTACACATCGGGTCTCTGTTTCCTGCAGTTGCCAACCATCTGCACGAGGAGTGAAGCTGTCTCTTATCACTTTAGTCACCAGTTTTACCCATGCAAGGCAGGTTGCCCTTTGAGTTTTGGAACAGAGCTCGCTGCTTCCACAGCACATCCCAGCCAGGGAACAATAATTCCACATCAGGAATCCAGCTGCTCTCCCAAATGATACTGCGCCGCATAACCACAAAGCCACAGGGCTGTTCAAAACACCCACTATCAGCCAGCTCCATTCCCAGGCCAGAGATCAGAAAAGAAGAACACACTTGGCCTTTTCCAATCTGTGCTTCCAGCAGTTCGCTCACCCAGTTCTGCTGGGGTCTGTCCACATCTGTTTCACAGTACTCCTCTCATTGGCTTAATTGAACATGCTTCCAGAACATGGTTCCTGGACAAACCACAAGGAACCATAGCATAAAGCTAGCTAACAAAGAAAGGAGGAAAGAAAGACAAAGAAATAGCAGCATTTTGGCAAAATGCTTTACTTCTACAGCATGGAAATAAATACAAATTTTCTCTTTGAAGATGTTGCTAATTGCATACACAAGTTCAATTTTATTTTTTTTTTACTTAAAATATCTGCAATCTTTATTCTTAATCTTTGACTTGCCCTTAGCAATGACTTTTTTTGGATAAAAGGAAGGATGTCAGTGAGAGTTTGGTTTTGGTGGGATCCAGAACAAACATACTCCCTTTAATAATTCATTCATTCGCTAATAATATCCTTTAGGGAGACTGGCTACTTCCACTGATTGTTTTAGTATTTATTCTAAACAATAGGCTTACCCACTTAACAAATTAGGTTAAACTTCAGAAGTCATCACTTGTCGGACATTGTTTGGCGTTCATCTAAGATATGAGACAATGCCGCTCTGTGTTGGAAAACTCCAGTGCAGAGAAATCCTTTCCCTTCAGCTCTTTCATGTGCAGTGCTGCAGAAGTGCCTCAAGGACTTTCCAAAGCCTTCCTGACAGCAAGCCACCAGAGACATTTGTTTGGATTCAGTCCATAGCTGAGCACAGTAAATAACAGTATTTATGTCCATCGTGAGCTTGGCATCTCTGCGGGAGGTATGTTGTGGAGACCTGACCACTTTTCACTGGAGCAGTTTTTGATCACAGCTATTGTAAAGGTTCATCCAGGAGATAATAGTTGTCAGAAGTATGGGGGGAAAGGAAAGGATAGAGAAATGGATATGAAGAACATAGCTGGAGGCACTTATTTCAGCTACTGCAAAAGGTATGTTACAGAAAAAAAAAAAGAAGCCTCAGTTTCCTTTTAAAGTGTGTTATTTACAAAGGAGCAAAATGTGGCTTAAAGTGAAGGTAAATATAATCCAGAAAGAAACATTGCCCTGCACAGCATGTCACTGACCTGTGGGATACACCATGGCACCAGGTCAGTCAGCTGCTGTACATTCCTTCATAGAGAGGCTGACACTGGTAAACCTGACACGTGGTGAGAGCCACAATTTCTATCTGCAGTTACCTCTGCCTGACACAGATGGTTTGTCCTATGCATGGGATCATCCAATCTCTCCTGCAAGCTTTAATACAACCTAAACCAGAGACCAGACTACTTTAGTCAGGATTATTTTAATTGGCACCGTATATAACAGGAGTAACATCACTAAGATACGCCTCAGTGATGTCATTCAACCAACTTGATGTTTGTTTGTCTTATTTAAATTCCTGGCTTATTTAAATCCACGATCATAGCATCATTTATGTTGGAAATTACCTTTAAGATCCTTGAGTCTAACTGATAGCCTAGCAGCCAGGTCCACCACTAAACTGTGTCTCTAAGTGCCACATTTACACATCTTTTAAATACCTCCAGGTATTTAAGTGGTCCACCATTTCTCTGGGCAGCCTGTTCCAGTGCCTAACCACCCTCTCCATGATGAAATTTTTCCTAATATCCAATCTAAACCTCCCCTGGCTCAACTCAAGGCCATTTCCTCTTTTTCTGTCACTTGTCACCTGGGAGAAGAGACCAACCCCCACCTCACTACAACGTCCTTTCAGGTACTTGAGGAGAGTGATAAGGTCCCTCCTGAGCCTCCTCTCCGGCCTAAACAACCCCAGCTCCCTTGGCCACTCCTCACAAGACATGTGCTCCAGACCTTCCCCAGCTCTGTTGCCCTTCACTGTTCACACTCCAGCCCCTCCAGGTCTTTCTTCTAGTGAGGGGCCCAAAACTGAACACAGGATTTGAGGTGCAGCCCCACCAGTGCTGAGTACAGGGGCACAATCTCTTCCCTGGTCCTGCTGGCCACAGTGTTGCTGGTACAATTACACAGGGTAGTTACATCCTAAAGCCAGCGCCTTCACACAACACAGAGGTCCAAGAGGAAGCTTGGGTCACAACTAATGTCAGCAGGGACACCACATCCCACCGCCACCCTCGTTTCCCAGGAGCATGCCAACTGCAGCTGAGGCACGTGGGCTCTGCTGGGGGAGCCTCTCTCTGCAGCAGAGCCTGGAGCAGGGGAGCTGCAGATGTTCACCCACCTGACTGCACCAGCTATTGTCTCGTGCCTCAAGTTCCTGCAGACCGGCAATTAAGGCAGAAATCTGGAAATCCACAGCATGGTTAGCAGCTTCTGGTCATGGTGCTGATTGGATTAGGGGAGAGAGTGCTGTCTGGAAGGATACAGCACTGACTGCTCTGGGGATTTAAACTGATCCCCCTGCCAAAGGAAAATGAGTGTGGTGGCTGTGGTTTGCTTTCCGTTAACATTATCTTAGAGTTTATGTCCTAGAGAAATTGGCATAGCTGGCAAATCCTGGGAGCGAGGCCCAAAACTGATTTAGCATGAAGTCTGAACTTTCTCTCACCCTCTGGAGCCCAGGTTTTCATACTCAGCATCAACATGAAGGGATGGGGTAATGCAGTAATGCTTCTCCTCCTGCATTTTCTTCTTGTCTTGTGTGAATGTAAGAAATCATGGAACATAGAGATTTTTAAAATAAATCTACAAATCTTCTCATGGGAATAATTATTCATTTTAAACATGTATCCATGTTTAAAAAAAAAAAGAAAAAAAGAAAAGAGGATCTCATACATTAGAAAGTCAGAGAAATTTATTTCTCAGAACGTAATTAAACAGGTAAAATGAGTTGGATAGAAGTAATTTGGTTTTTAAACATAAACTTTATGACTTGAAAATAATACTCTGGTTTAGAGTCTTTTATGCCAAAATACAAGAACATACAAATAATACAGGGTTTAACATATATGTTGTTAGACAAAAACATAGCAGAGAGGTTAAAACATTCTGTAATGCAAATCAGATTTCCTCTTATTTTACTTGAGTGGGCTTCACTTTTCTTTAAACAATAAAGATTAGCTAACAGACCTTCTTTCTCATGTTTATATACAGTTGGAAGAATCATTCAGATGTCATTGGATACTTGAAGTATCTAGCTGTGCTGAAGCTGTATGCAACCCAATATATACTGACTTAACAGTACTCAGTTTTTGATGTGATTAATCCCATCAAATTTTTTTAATAGAGTGAATGTTATAGGAGTAATTAATTTGCAAATGTCTAGTTGGTAAAGTGTATGTTTTAAAAATATGCATCTTAACAATATGAAAAATTTTCAAAAGCCACTAATATCCTATTCTCAAAAGCAAGCTGGATGCATGGCATAAATTACTCATAGAAAAAGAGAATGTCAATCTTTATATTGTTTAAAGGCATTCAAAACCATTTTCCCAATTACCACTTCAAAATCCTCTACTAGCCAATCAAAGAAATTCAAAAACTTCAACTCTTTTTTCATACTATATGGTGTTTTGGAGGTAAGAAAAATTTGCTCTGTACTTCAGTAGGCTGTAAAAGACACATTCACTACTACACATTAAAAAGCAGATCAGCAGGAAGAGTAACCTATTGAATCAGAAGGATTCTGCCCCTGATTAACACCGAAGTGTCTCTGCATAAGGTGAAGAAGCACTGAATTACTTACTAACACATCCCAAATGCAGGGAAAGAATTGACTATTCTCCTGAGCAAAGAGGTTGTAGGAGAGGACTGGATGGATGGGAGAGTTTGAATTACTGAAGATGGGTCAATCAAGGTGTATTTGGAGTTGCTACAGCCAGGTGACTGTACTTAATTGTGGTATTCATATGAGCTTTTAGGCTGAAAAACAAATTTCAGAGAGGGTGTAGCACTACAATTTGGGCTGATAAAAACTGGTGAGCTGCAATCCCTGCAGCTGGAGAGAGGCAGCATAATTCAGGGTGAGGGGGCAGTTGTTTGCAGACTCATTTTCTGTAGTCCTAGGTAGGCAGGGGATATTGGCTTGCAAACCCAAGTTGCTGTAGGTCCTGGAAAATCAGTTGAGCTCACCTTAGAGCAGTGATTAAAAATGACACTAATTCACTGTCCTCTGAATACGGCTGAGTTTTAGGAATACACTGCTTATGGTTGGAAGTGACCTTAAAGATCATCTAATTCCAGCCCCTGCAGGGACACTTTCCACTAGACCAGGTTGCTCAGAGCCCAATCCAACCTGGCCTTGAACACTGCCAGGGATGAGGCATCCACAGCTTTCCTGGACAATCTGTTCCAGGGCCTCATCACCCTCATAGTAAAGAATTTTTTCATAATACCTACTCTAAACCCAGATTTTTCAAGTAAAGGTGTCTCAAGAAGGAAAGGTGGAGAGGAGAACCCAAAACCACAAAGCTGTTCTTAACACAGATAACACTGAAGAAGAAAGGAGGAAGTCTTCCATCCTTGAAATTTTGAAGTGATGTGAGTAATCAGAAAAGGCTTTTTACCTCACATGTTTTCACAAAATGAAATTTTCATAGATTAGACTATGAATAAATATACGTATTTGTGTACATATATTTATATGTATATATGTATAAAGAGCTAAATCTCTTAAATTTTTAACTTTCTTACCCCCAGTGTCCAAACCGCTGCCAGGTTGGTCTGATACACTATAGTCACAGAGAAAAAAGACCTTTTAGTATTTAAATATAATGTTAATATTGAAAAACAGAGGGGAGAAGATACACTACACATAAGGATGAAAATAATTTTGAAATCTCATTGTCTTCTTATATATTCTCCATAATCTAGAAACATGGCACCCTGGTCTGACTTGCAGCAGTTGACAGCCGAGACAGACCATGCACGTTCTTTCCTTATCAGTTCAACAGAATCAGTTAAATAGAAGATCAAAGAACCTCAGATGAGACAAAAAAAAGAACCAAAAAGCTGTCAGCCAAGTCATAAAAATCCATTACATAAAATACATAAGCAACAAAAAAGAGAGGAAAAACTGTTTGCATTAACCCAACAACAGTCAGTGCAGAAAGTCAATTAAGAAAGCTTAATTGGTTGGTTTATTGCGGTGTACTGTGCAAGTAATAATTCATACTAAAACTCTTTGATTCATAAAATTAAATTTGCAACAACGGTATAAATGTCAAATAGCTTTCAGAGGAAAATAGTTTGTAGTAAAATATAAAAGGGTTATTATCTTAATTTAGTATTATCTTAATTTACCAAAAAATGCAAATTCATATAAATGGACACATAGATACAAATGTTTGCAGTTGTTAGACTGTGAAATACTGGCTGTTAACTTATTGCTTACCTTGTTGAAGACTACCATAAATACAAAATGCCATAGGTCATTCCATGATGAACCTTTGTTTTCTCTTCACTTAGAAAAAGACTGCAGAGAAGAAAATCTCTATCAAGAGTTGAATCCATGAGACAGAAGATTCATAAAAGGTATTACAACAATATCTCCTTGGACATGATATCAGCTATCAACCCTAGTAAGTCCATGCAAAGCACCTGTACAGGACACGAAACTCAGCCTGTGCTTTCAAGCAACTGAATTAAATGTGAATTTGTCCCAAATGCAAATTTTCTCCAACTCTGTGTTCTTAAAATGGTATATATTTTTCTCTCTGGAAGCAACTTCAAGACTGTTCTTATCCCACCTTACCAGAGTACAGAATGAATTCTCATGCAGAATGAAGAAATTATACAACTGTAATAACTAGCTATTCATGATTATTAATATATTAGGACCATGACAGTAAATAATTGATGAGATGCTTCTGCTTGAGAAAAAGATTATAAAAATGAAAGGCCAACTATTTTGTCCTAGACTGTAACTTAATTCACAGAACTGGCAACAAATAGCTCCTTCTGCAGCAATATGAGCCCATTACCTCTCTAAAGTCACCTAGCATATTCTTCAAAATTTTATATTGAACTTTTTAGCCTCTATGTCACATGGGGCAGCAGGCAATTTATTTCTCATATTCTCTTGATAGATTGCCAAATTAATCCAACTTCTTAAACTAAGAAAAAACCACACAGAAATATAGGCAAGATTCAAACAATGAAAAACTTGATCAAACTTCTAAATCCACAATCTTTTTAATTAGTTCCATAATGGATTTACATATACCAAAAAATATTTTTTTATTTTTTTTTTTTTAGAAATAGTTTACACTGATACTGTGGGTTAGCATGAAACAGACTCTGGACCCCCTTTATTTACAGGAAACCAAAGCTGATTCTGAATGAATCTGCCTGTGTGGCTAAGAGCAGGGTTCAGACCGAGCATCAAGGCTTTTTTGGATAGAATACGCATTAAGAGAACATAATTTGCAGATGTTCTTTATCCAGTTGGATTCCCTGGCTTTTCACTATCTCTGCTCACATGAGCCGTGGCCAAAACAAACAAGTTGTCCTTTGCTCAGCAAAGTGCATTTGATGGTGCCGCGTGGATGGGAGGCCTCCAAAGCAGTGGTTCTCAGCATTCCAGCTGATTAGCTCTTCTAATTGGCTCTGTCTCCTCCCATCCCAGGATCTTCTCACAGTAAATCTAGCTAGGAAAAGATGCATAAAATTCAGTCTAAAGGAAGTACCAGGGAGATGATGTGAAAGTTACATTTCTTTTCAAGCTGCATTCCTAGCATAGAAGACCAAGAGTTTATTTCCTCTTGGCAGATGTAGAATGTAAACAATCTTTCTTGGTCATCTTGCTGCTTGATGCTCTGTTTTTATGTGGTTTATACCCTGTCTCATCAAGAGCAAGTATTAGGATGGAAAGCACAAGAAGGAATAAACGAGTTGGGCTGTGCTGGTGCTCCTCAAAGTATTAAAACCTCTCAAGGACAGCTCACATGCCCACTTAAACAAGGCATCAGAATTGGGAGCAGAAAGGTAAGTCCTGTCAGGAATTTCTTGCCTGGACCATGTACATATACACTATATACACACTTCTAAAAGGACAGCAGAAACTACTGATCAAAGGTTGTGTTACCACAGGATCCCAAGGCATTTTCAATGCTTCATATTTCTTCCTATTGTAGCTTGTAATTCGGCCTTTTTTACAGGCTTTTGTAGAGGTACAAATGGTCTCTATATCCCTTTAGATTTAACATCTATTGCAGTTATCCACAGTCACTAAGGCCTGAAGTTTTTGAGCACTGCAGTTACCTCTACTCCTCTGTCTGTATAAAGGGCCAGAGCAAGTCACAGACTCTTTGAGAGAGAGGTAGAAGAAAAAGTCAATGCTTCAGATAAACTGCAGAGTCTCCTATAGTTGGAGTTAAATTATCTGAGATTATTGCAAGGTTGTCCAAGCATAGGATAATGTTTAATACAGCTTTGGAACCCAGCTGCCTACTAAGTTAAAGCTTCTTTAGATAACTGAGGTTTCTTGCTTTTTTCAATGAGATATAAAAGCCTTCCACTTTAGAACAGTTAAAGCAAACATACTTTGCTATTAAACAATCGTGAAAAGGCTGAGCCAGTTTATTTGATTCTCTAAAGCTCTTCATGCAAAATAAATGCATGTTCTCAATAAAAGTTTGCAGCCCGGAAAGCTCAATTTCAAATAAAAGATGTAATGAAGTACAGCAAGTACTTATACATGAAATATCTTCAACTATAAAGCACACATTTTTTAACTTAAGACAAGCAAGACACATGTTGGGTGCAATGGTACACAAGCCATACAGGTGGTTCCTGTGAAACCTAAAGCAAACTTACCTCCACAGGAATGTCCACAGAGCAATATTATCAGAGATGAAATTTCCATGTTTCTTCCTTTTTAAAGCAATTCCCTCTAAACACATTATATTTTCCAATGCAATTCACCTGTGAATGTATCTGTCAATTACAGCAAACCTATTAAAACTACTGTTTATTTTGGAGAACAGTTTTTTTCACAGAACTATGTCTTTGTCACATACATTACTAACAGGCATGATTGTGTATGACTTCACTATAAGGAGTTAAGAGTCTGCATTTTTGATTTCCTGTACCTCTTTTGTATTTTTCACTTGTTTATTTGGAAATCTGATATACATAAATATTGAATGACTTGGCATGAAAAGTGGATCAAACTGAGTAATATCTAACTTTCAAAAAGATTGAACAGACTCATGGATTTTTTAAAGATTACTTCTATGTAGGGTATTTGATACATGTTTGCAGTTCAGTTTAAATAAGAAAAATGCAACAATTTGTCTATAAAACTCCTTCTCCACTTCACTGATCTTTTTAATTTTCCTGATTTTCAGATGCAGACAAACAGCAAGGATTAAGGAAGGGATGTTCAAAGTCTGTACAAAACAGAAACAGATATTTAGAAATTTAAGTGTTCAGACCAAGTCACAGAGCTGTTTACCGTACTTATGCATGCAGCTCATGCAGCTTGGTAACTGTGAAGTGAGTACTTCACACCAAAAAAAAAAAAAAAAGGACAAATAAAAGGATAAATCCTCTCTCTACTTCAGTTTTCAAGCTTGGGAGTTGGCATGACAACTGTAAGCAAGTAGTCAAGTCAGGCACTGACTGAGAGTAAGAAGCTGAAAGAAACTGTCAGAAACGTGTGAAAACCGGGAATACAGAGAACTGCTGGGAAAAAAATTATAAAGTGTGGACATCACAGAGCTTTAGAGGTGTGGGCACTATCGCAAACATTGCAACTGTGTCCCCGCATAGCAGTGGGCAGAGTATCATATAGCTGAGGTGGTGACTAGCTGTTTCTCCAGCGCATAAAAAGATTGTGCTACTCTAGGCAAAACTCCAGCTCTGCTGTGTGCCAACAGAAATAGCTGAGCAGGCTGCACAAGAGCAGCCTCATCGTGAACGGCAAGCAGCGACACATAAAGAGCTTACTAATCTTCCTTCATTGTTGAAGCAAGTTTAATTTCCAGAAAATAGATATTTATATCTAAATCAAAGGAAAGCATTGAGAAGGGTGTAAAAAATAAGAACATTTGACATTTGCAAAAAAACGGGGAAAAAAAAGAAAAATAAGAAAAAAAATTAAAAGAGACAGTTTACTGAACAAGAGGAAATCTTCACAGCTATGAAGGACAGACTATTCTACACCTTCCTCTGCAAATGTTTTTAGTTTGTTGTTGTTACCACAGTATTTTGACAGAACAAATTCTCTTCTATCTCCAACTGACATGTGAGTTGATAGTAGAGCAAAAATCATACTTCACAACACTGTACACATAGCCTTGGATTTGCCTCAGAAACCATTCTCCTCTTATACAGTGGCATCACTATCATGTGTGAGGAGAACTAAAGTCAGATTAGCCAACAGGAGAGGTCTTCAGTCCCATATTTTGCGTATTTTCTTATCCAAGTACACTTTTTTAACAACCCATTTCAGTTGAAATCATGACCTAAAGTTGCTTGCACACAATTACAATCTTGTTTCTTGCCTTTTTTTCCCCCCAGAAACTCAGTCATTATTGTCATGCTTGTCCACTGATTAAAGCCTGCATATTTTTATTCCACTTCTTAAAATACATACATTTTAAATACAGACATAGCTGTAGGATAACGTATATTTTATTCTTTAGCCTAGCAAGTAATTTTTCTGATGCCAGAACTAGGCCTTTGAAATAGGAGCAAGACCAGAGACTCTCACTTTTACTAAACCAGAGGACAAACTGACCTCACCACCACTGACTTTTCCTACATGAGATGCCTAAAGCTGAAGGACTCCAAGCATCCCACTTTGTGTTTATTCTACTGGCGGACTTGACAACTCTGAAAAGGGAAAAAAAAAGAATTTTCATTGAGATGAAGAAGTTTGAAAGCTTCCCTCATAAGACATAAAAGTTTACAGCCTTAATGGCCAGGTAGCAAATGATGGGAATTCTTACATTCCTTCTGCTTCAGATATTTATTTCCCAAGCTATAAATACCATTATTCTTTTGATTTGAGTTTAGTAATTTTAACTTTCAAATTTCTAAATCTATGATATTCACAATTGATTATGACCTAATATAAAATTGCATTGTTCATTATTAGCAGGAAAAGAGAATAATCATCTCCCAAAGGTATAACACTTCCACACACAAATCGTATTTCACATGATATTTCAAGTATGAAAATAACAAGTAACAGCCCATGGAGGAAGGTTTTATTTACTTCATAGAATCGTAGAATGGTTAGGGTTGGAAAGGACCTTAAGGATTATCAAGTTCCACCCCCAATGCCACAGGCAGGGACACTTTCCACCAGACCAGGTTGCTCAGAACCCAATCCAACCTGGCCTTGAACACTTCCAGGGATGGGGAGTCCACAATCTCTCTGGGCAACCTGTGCCAGGGCCTCATCACCCTCACAGTAAAGAATTTTTTCATAATACCTACTCTAAACCCAGATTTTTCAAGTAAAGGTGTCTCAAGAAGGAAAGGTGGAGAGGAGAACCCCAGAACACAAAGCTGTTCTTAACAAAGATAACACTGAAGACGAAAGGAGGAAGTCCTCCATCCTTAAAAATTTGAAGTTATGTGAGTAATCAAAAAAGGTTTTTTACCTCACAATGGTTTAAAGCTGCTTAGTCTTTTATTAGCAACTTTAATAATGTGCTTAAACAATTCTATCACTATATACTGTGTTTATATTTAATACATGCTTTCCCTGGAGTTCCTGCTGAGTGTTAGACCCCTTGTATCATGGCTATTATAGAGGATGAAGTCCCCAGGAATTCTAAATGAATTACTCCTTCAGACACACTTTTATTCCACAGCATGAACAAAATGGAAGTTATAACTGAAAAGCTGCAATCCTTTCTGCACCTTTCTTACTACATTTCAACCTCTGAACATGGTAATATTACCTAATAGTACCATTGGGAAAAAAACCCCTAATTTTGTTGAACACATTTTATTTTTATTGTAATTTGGCTTCATACATAACTCAATCTCTCCAGGTATAGAAGATTTTTAAATATTTACAGGAGGAATTGAGTTAAAATGTTGCATGCTGATGGACTAGCACTTTAACTCGTGTAAGGAAAAGCCTGTAATGGTACAAAAAACAATGCCGGCTGAAGATCTGGCCCAAAATATAGTGTATATTCAGCTTAACAGAGAAGTCACTGGGGCAGACAAATCATTAAAAATCAAATATTCTCTGTGTACTGCACTTTCCCCTAAGAAAAGTACATGTATGTTACACCACAGGCTCAAGTCTATTGTTTCATTTGAGATTCCAGCTAAATAAGTATTTTTTTAAAGATCAGTCTCCACAATTTTAGACTGGACAGCACTGGGTTGTGTTACACAAGTTCCCTGGTGGCAATAGTGTTTACTTTCTTCTTTCACATGGCCTGTACAACCAACAATAGGTCAGCTATTAAAAACTCACTGCAATATAAAAATATTTATGAAATAACAAGGACAATCAAATAATCAATGTACAGTAACAAACAGCAGAGCAGAATGATGGAATTCCTCAGTAAGCAACCTGAAAATACCATAAAAATATAAATCTACAAGATTCTCCCCTTAAGTCGTAATTCTCCTTTCTGCCCCTACTCGCTTCCTCTGCCTCTGAAGCCAAGTTTCTGAACCTCTGATTAAGAATGAGATACCTGTAACATGATAGGTTTGCAGTGATCCTATAGATTGCTGTTAACAAGCAGTCCATCACAAATGTGGCTTCTATTAAGTTTTATTACTTTCAGGATGTTAATTTTGGTACAGGCTTATTTTCCTAATTTTGTGCAAAACCCCTACCCATGATGTAAAACAAACGGTGGTGGGGAGGTGGAAAAAAAAATAAGAGTGAGATAAAATAACACTGCTATAACAATGCTGATGTAGCTATCTAAATATTCAGCATTAATCTGAAACAGGGTTTTTTTGGACAATTTTACAATGACTAATTGAACAAGACTAGGCAGAAGCTCTCTCAAGACTCTACGTTACTCTATTCATATTGTACAAGGCTACAGAGATAAAAACTGTATTATATATGACTATAGAAATTAATATTCTAGATCCAGTGTGCTACATGAGAAATACGTAAGAGTTCTTAATCAATGAAAACACTTACTTTAGAATATTAGCCAAATCCACTGCGTGAGTAACTTCAGACTTCTCAGAAGATTGTTAATTTCAAACTGGATCATGAGTTGTCATGTGAAACCTGGAAAAAAGGACAGCACTGCTCTTCACAATCTGATATGGAAAACAAAAATAGTTTTCTTTTATAATGTATGAAGAGAATTATAGTACTCTAGGAACTACAGAGCACTTCAAATGTTAAGAACTTTTTGTAACAATACAAAAAAATTACGTTAAAATATGCTATGATTCTAAAAGTTTAACATCTAGCTATTAAGAAATTTCAGAATTTAGGTTGCCTTTAAACCCTGTCAGCATTTATGTACATATATATTTCCATACATTCTGATATTAAGTATTGCATAGCTCTTTATGAAGGAAGCAGGGATCTTGGCTTAGTGGCATGGAAATTCAAAGACTTGAAGAGGTTGCTATGAGCAGGACACGAGAGTGAAATTGTACAGGAGACACGGACTGGAAGGATTAAGGAGAAAAAGCATTTTTTGAGTCCGAGTACTTAAATGCTTCCATGGAGTAGCAGTTTCTATCTTTGTCTCCATCACAGATCAACCCACAACCCCCACAACTTCAGAGTCCTTTATTTCATGGCAGTGTAATTTGAACCATCTGGAAAGTCTGATTTTCAAAAGGAGTGACCTCTAAATTAGAGGTGGAAGTTCAGTTAGCAGAAGCTACAAACTAAATATTTAAATACTACATAAACGATGACTATAAACCAGGTGATGAGCCTCTCAATTTAGACACTCAAAAATTATTGAGCTCTGCTCCTCAGTTAACCACCCAAAAAATAAAAGTAATTCTTGTCTTGTCAGCATGTATTTAAGATAAGACTTCTTAGAGTGGTGAAAACTACAGACATGCACATTAAATCAGCTTATATATCCTCTCCTAGTACCGAAACTGCTGTAACACTCATCATCCTTATTGCCCTCCCTGCCCACATTCTCTCTTCACCACATCCTTTCTGGGGATTAAGAATTATTTTTTTTTCCTTAGATTATTTAATTGTTAAATTAATTGTGATCTCTGACCCTACCCTCCAATATCTTCAGCTCCTTCTCCGTGCAGAATTGCCAGTAAATCAAACAAGCATTTTCTATTCCATCATCCAGATTTTTAACGACAGATAATAACGCACAGCAGAGGATAAATCCTCGAAGAACCAAAGCTGATAAACCTGACAAGTTATAAAGCAACTACCAACACAGATCAGTTGTAAGTGTTACAGCCACATTTAGCCCCACTTTAGAATATTATCATCAAACCTACATGTTCCCAGACCCTGAGAATATCAGAGTAGCTTCTTATTTATGTTAGATGTTCTTATAGCTCTTTCATCACCAGCTCTATACACTAAGCTACATGTCACAGCAAGCCTCTCTTTTGTCCACAATGCCAGGCAATATCATATACTCTTATTTGGAGCTAACTGGAACATATTCAGCTGAAGTAACATGTAACTCAATAGTATGGAATATAATGGAATACTACAAATAAATCAGCCATTTTAAACAAGTCTCAGCTACAGCGTGAGCAACAGCTTTGATCCAGTATCACATTTCATCATGTGGTGTTAAGTACTGTGTAATCAAAATGCAAATATTTATAAAAATAAAAGAATTTAAGGTCCACAATGCTTTTGCTTCTACTTCATTTTTCTAGGTCTCCTAATTTTAATTAGCAAATGTTTTGAAAAACTCTACAAACACTTTATCAAGGTTCTTACATAAATTAAGTGGATGCACAGAACACCTCTCAATACAGGATTAAAAATATGTATGTCTCTGCTTCAAAGGCTCGTTGTCTGCAGTGTTAAGACAAAATGTTTATGTTTCCCCCACTGAACACACGTATATCCACAGCTCAATTTATACATAAATGCTCAGTGCTTAAGGCTGAAGGATTATATAGCAATGTCTTACTGCTCATATTCATTAAAAACAATGATTCTTGGTACCACACACTGCCATTTATAGCAAAAATGTGGTATTAAGAAAAAGTGACAAAATCTTAGAGATTTTTCAATTAAATCTAGAGTTTTCACTGTTTATATATGACAAAAATGTACAAGTTAGTGAAGGGAGTTGAATGAAATGGCCTTAAGTGATTTCAAAGTGAGCATAATTTTAAGCATATGAAACTCTCTTCAGGCAGTAAACAGATTTCATCTGGAGTTGGTGTAGATTTCTATCACTCATATCCAATAAAGAGTAATTAAAACAGAGATGAGACAGATTGGCATCTGGGAATCAAGGGAATCAAGAGCCTATCTCTCTATGGCAGCTTAAATCAGTTTTGACTGTTTAACACAGCAAAACAGCCTGAAGAGACAGGACTGGGCTCTCCATAAATACCAGAACACTAAGCCAAAGATAAGTAAAGTTTTCTTAAATTAAAGGGTAATTTAGACCCTCAGGAAGAAATGCATACTAAATAGGAAGAAATTATATCAGAAATTGGAAGGTTGCCTGCTAGAAACAGAATGCTCTCATTCTTCCAGTGTAAGGAAAAGGAGCAAAAAACCCTGAAATAATTTCTCAAAAGGATGTGAATGAACTTAGATGACACACTTTGATAGCACGTGACGAAAACTGATGACCCAGTCAGTCTCTCTAATCAAAACTTGGTCGTGCTTAAATGGTTTCTTAAAAACCATCTAGGACTTGAGGCCAGACCTTTATGAAAACATATAAGCACATGTCTATTAATGTCAAAGCTAGGCTGAGTCACTCCAGTTCAGGGTCTAGTACATGGTTTTCAATTACTTAAAACTATTTAAGCTGGGAGCACATACTGATGACAATTTTTTGATACAGGTGACTGACAAGCTAAGGAGGTGCTCTGTTTCACCTGCTTCCATGAACAAGCAAGAACCAGTTGGGGTTGTGAAAGTTGAGGGCAACCTTAGCTGCAATGACTCCAGTATTGTGGATTTTAAAATTCTGAGTCAAGTGAGCAAGATAAATTTAAAATTACTATCCTGGCCTTCAAGAAGGCAGATCTTGCCTTGTTCAGGGACTTGCTCGGTAGGACATGTGGGATACTGCCATGAAGGACAACAGGTCCCAGAAGAGCTGGCTGATTTTCAAGGGCAACCTTATCAAAGCACAAGAATGGTCCTTCCTGACACTCAGGAAAACAAGCGAGTATGGCAGAAGACCACAGGAGATGGACAATGCAAGAGACTGCTTGGAGAAAGAGAGACACTGTCTGAGCAGGGAGGCATGTACACACGAGAGCTGAAGCTCAGCAGAAGCCAAAACTCTCTAGAGATATGAAAATGAAAAATCAGGAAGGCTTCAGTATCAGCAGCAAAAAACAAAAAGACTAAAGAAGAGGTGAGACCACTGCTTTACAGGGCAGTGGATCTAGTGATAAATGAAATGGAAAGGTCTGACATATTGAATGCCTTTGTCCTTCTGTTTTTATTGGCAAAGTCTTTTTTTCTTAGGTGTCCCAGCTCCTCCATGTTACTAGCAGAGACTGTAGGAGTAAAGCGTTGCCCACAACAACGATCAAATCAGAAACCACTGAAGCTAATTGCGTATGTGCAAGTCCATGGGCCCAGACAGGCTGCATCTTGGTTGGCTGATTTCATTGCAAGGCTGCTCTCCACTGTCTTCAAAAGATTATGGGAATTGTGGGAGGTCCCAATGACTGGAAAAAGACCATCTTCAAGGAGAGAAATGAGGAACTAGGCCACCACATGCCACTCAGCCTTGCCTCTGGTCGTAGGAGGGTTCTGGAATAAGTCTTCTGAGATGCCATTTCCGAGCACATAAAGGACAAAAAGGTGACTGAAAACACACAGTGTGGATTCATCAAGGATAAGCTGTGTCTAACCAACCTAAATGCCTCTGTTGATAATGTGACTAAGGGCGAGTAGACAAAGGATGAGTAATATATGATGTTTACTTTGATTTTCGCAAAGCCATCAATAGTGTCCTGTAGTATCACTACAGCAACATTGGTGAGACACAGGCTAAGTAAGTGGATAAAGTGGACGGAAAACCAGTTGGATTCTCAGACACATTGTGTTCTGATCAGTAACACTAAGTCCAACTGGAATCCAGTTACTATTGTCATGCCTCAGATACCTAAAGTGGGTCTTTATCCACTCTTTAACATCATTCAATTCTCTTTCACATCCTTATTAACAAGCAGCAGAATGGGACAGAGTGCACATTCTGCAGCGTCATGGATGATAATGCACGAGGAAGAACCAGAAATGCTGGATGGCAAGGGTGACCTTCAGAGGGACCTCAAGCGACTGGAGGAAAGAGAAAATTGAATGCTCTTGAAACTGAAGAAAGGCAAATACAAGGCCATTGGACAGTGTATTTGGCTTTTGAATATCTCCAAGGATGGAGACTCCACAACTCCCTGGGGCCAGGGCTCCATCACTGTCACAGTGAAGAAGTGGTTCTTGATGTTCATGCAGAGCCTCCAGTTTAAGCCCACTGCCTCTGGTCCTGTAACTGGGCACCACTGAAGAGCAGCTGGCTCCATCCTCTCTGCACCCTGCCTTCAAGTATTATTATACCTTGATGAGATACCCCTGAGTCTTCTCTTCTCAGCCTGTCCTCATGCAACGGATGCTCCAGTCGTTCCAGTTCCTTAATCATCTCAGTGGCCCTGGGATTTTTGGCTGCCCCAAGAGAAGAACAACAGCATTGATCTACGGAAGAAAGTACAGTGGAGGTCCACAGATAATCATGAGGCTGAAGCTCCCCAGTGTATGAGTGACTGAAAGAAAAGGATTTATTTGGCTGTAAGAGAGCTCTGCTGTCTTCAGCTGGCTAATGGGAGACACCAGGATCCTCTGCCCTCAGAGAGCTGTCAGAGCCCTGAGCAACCAGATCTAGTTGGAAGGCTGGACTAAGTGGCACTGAGCAATCCCTTCTAACCTGATACAGGATAGCTGCATCAAACAGTGAGTGTTTTCTATTTTTCTGCATATCTATCAGAACATGTTTTACTAATTAGTAACAGAAGTCCTGGTCTAAGTGGCATTTTGTTTAGGTTTTTTCTGCTACAGACTCTCCAAATTATGGGATGATAGGAACAGAACAGAGCAGCTCACACTAAAAACATGTCAAGGGTATTATTACCCATTATGAAAGAGATTGACACAAGCACACATACCCTTTTATGGAGATAGAGAAGAAGAAAATGTTTGCCTGAAGAACACTTGCCTGATTTGTTACCCCATTATGGAAAAACTGCAAAAAATTGGGTGTATAAACAGATAACCACGTGAAAGAATTGCAGACACTGCAACAGCTACTTGGCCCTGCATAAGCTACATATGCATTTGTTTTACATAAAGTACACCACTCTTACCGTAACACAAGTGGGGTTCACAGATGCTGAACCATGCAAAAAGTATGTACTTCCATTAATGAGTTTCTCTCTCTTCTGGATAAAGCCAAATATGTCAGCTAAATAATCGTTTAGACTTCTTCAAGTATGATTCAGTGAATGTCACCTCTGTGAGTGATACATACTGGCAGACATCACCCCACAGAAGAACACAGACACCTAACTCTCCATTTATTGTTACGAAATACTGATAGTACAGCTACATTATCCACTACCTGATTTGCATTTAACTGCACAGATTGAGCTAGCTGATTTTCACTTGCAGAGAGAACACGTGAATACAGTGTACCTGTGGATAGAGCTACAATTGGTTTCACACAGTTTAGGAAGGGAAACTCCAAAAAACAGATTTGAAACTATTTGGTAGGTAAACTGATACGCACAAAGGAACCAATTGATGTAATCAACACGTACTCCTGGAACCGCCTGCCCAGAGGAAGTCAAAGAGGCACATCCTACACTACACGAAATTCAGTGGGGTTTGATTGCTTGACAAAGCACGTGCACAATGGTAAATGCATGTCTAGACTGGTATCCTATGTAAAAAAACCCGCAAATGTTTTACTCAGATGTTTATTCTGAAAAGATTGAAGATATTTGCAGCAGAGTTTTGTAGGCCACAGACTTCTATGGATGATAGGAGCAGATATCTATAAAACATCTGGTAGAATTCATCCTGTGGAGATGAACAGGCATGTAGTATTAACTGCTGGCCTGGGAGCCATGCTTTATTCCTGAAGAACTGGATGTGGCAGGTGACATTTCATTACACACATTACACACAAATGGTATCAGGAAAAGGTTTATTTCAAATTTTAATTACTCACAGTAAGGACAACCAACCTAAATTACACAATATAGGTGAACTGTTTGTGCAATTCTGAAGAAAAAAAATAGCACTTTTGGCACTAAAATTCTCCTATTTTTCATATACTATGGTACTTGCATTACTAGCACTGACATATGGAATATCAAAAAACTGGTGACCACTTCAAAGATGCTTTAAAATGGACTGTAGGAGCCACTAATAAAGATGGTGTATGAACTGGTTTTGTTAATACTTTACAATGCTCCTCAATATTTTTATCTCTTCGAAAACAAAAATAAGGATAAAAGTGACACTTCATCAGCTAGAAAACAGGAATGGTGCAGTATCTTTTTCTTTGTTCTTACGTCGGGGGAACTTGGCATGACTCATGGAGTAATGTTGTATACAACAACTTCCTGCGACAGCGTAAGTCAAATAACTTCCAATTAAGTTCTTATATTGAAACCAACTAAACACGTTGATATATCAACTTACAGAAATTTTTTTTCGTTTTAAATGGGAATTCTGACACTAACTTTACTCAAAGTTTCTATGAAGCCAGTTAGTTTGGTGAGAAAGTTCAAAGCTGACACTTCCAAAAACGTTTTTTACAAGTTCAGATGAAAACATTTGTGATGTGCAGTGGGCAGAAAAATTGTATGGACCAATCAAAATATTCCTCTTTTGAGATTAAGCTCCAGCTCCTGGAGCCATTCCTGCCACCATTCCTGGCAACTACATAAATCTATGAGGCCTTGAACTTACCAGTTCAGCACCAGTTCTCTTATTCTGGAGGCAAGAAAGATTAATTTTTAATGGAAGTCTCTCATGTAGGCATTGCCACAGTCACAGTATATGCTGGGACAGGCTACATTGAGCATGCGGCTTCTTTCACTCCCTTTTGCATTCTGTCTACAAATATATGTTCACTTTCAATCACCAGTCCTCTCACCAGTACCTAAAAAACGTATTTTGAAAAAACCAAACCAACCAAAAAAAGAAATCAGAGGTATTAGATATAATAAACATGTGGTTACTATTTAGCCATGAAACAATACCTTATTTAAGGTCAGTTCCCTCATAATTATCATAGGAATAGATATGTCTCAGTGGAAAGATGGTATTTCTGATCTTGCTATTTTTTCTTGGCCCTTCAACGTCCTCATATTTCAAATCTTAACCATGAAGGTATGTTTTAAGGTAACCTTTAAAGCATTTAAGAATAGGTTACTTTTAATTCTCCTTCTACCCAGTTGTTTCATAGGTTGATTTATGCTTTTTCAGGTTGGGGTAAAAAAAGATTACTACTTCTCAATCATGCACTAAAAATTTTATTGTGTGCTTGCATAAGGAAGCAAGAACTATAGCAATGGGAAAACTCCTCTTCCAAAGTAGGAAAACAAATGTGGCATCTTTCATCTCAACAGTTGTATTTCTAATGTATTTTGAATAATAACTTCCTACTTGAATTAATAAAAAAAAATCAGAAAAAAATATCCACTGCAATTGTTTATTTCGTTTCTGGTATAAAATATTCTCAGTGCGAGAACAAGTGTGTGATGAATTGTCTTCCTAAGAAACACTAGTTAATTTTTTTTTTTTAAATTCCTGCCACTTATAATTCCCCAAACTCAGTGAAAATAACCATACTGGCTAAGTTTCAGAAGGCATAAATCAAAAGCAATACATAAGACAAAATCTGACTTAAACTTTTAGTATTTGCAATGACATATAACTAGAAAAAGATCTATGGTGCTCCTACGGGAAGGACAGTTAATAAATTGCCTTTATAAGCTTAACCATGTTTCAAAAGAACAACCCAAAGGAACAGAAAATGAGCATACCATTGCACAGAATGGTTTGCTAAAATCCCACTATTTAAAGTACACCCCAGTTAAGCACATGTGTCACAAGTCAGTTAGTCTTTGCTCAGAATTAAAGAAAACTTTCAGAGCCAGGATGCCTTTCCCTGAACCATGGGGGCTTTGAAAGTGAGGAAAGAAACATGCAATCTTTGCAGGAGAAAATCATATCTCTACTTTTTCCTGCATATTAGACATGATGTGAGGCATTGAAAAGAAAAAGCTGGAAAGTGAAAAAATAGTCAACAAGGAAGAGATTGAGCTAAAAGGTCTGGATTCTTAACCCATGGTCATTCAAATCATGAATAAATGCTGGATGGGTTTCTCGAGTAACCTGGAAAATCAATAAAAAAGGCTCGCAAAAAGTTCGTTTTGTGAAACTTATTCAGACTTATTAAACTTATCAAACTTATTTCGGGAAAAACATCTTACTAATCAAGCATGTTCAAAATACAGCAGTTACAAATAATTTAAACAGAAACTTTCTAATTCATTCAAGAAGTAAACAAGCCTCTTGAGTCCGCATTCAGATAACAGTGCACCAACAATTTAGGACACAAATTTAAAACAAGGTAAGCTAAGAACAGGCCTGTTTGATGGGAAGAATGAACGTCTGCAGAAGTCATCCAGTTCTGGAATCTGACAACGCTGATTTCCACCATTTTTGTTTCAAAAATTTTAATTTTTAATGTAATATATGATAATGCCTTCTACTACAAGTAGATTTCCAGGCATAAGTAACCAATCTTTCAGTTACTCTTCCAGCTTATAAAGACTGCAACAGTCATTTTTCACCAAAAAAATATCTCACAACAAACCCCAAACCAGACAACCAACCAGCTTTCCTCGCCATAATCATATTCTAGTGCATTATTGTTCACACTGGGTTTTCTCAATAAGCAAGTTATAATTCAGAGCTGCTCACTTGATTTTTGGAGATACTTGCAACATTCATCCAGATTATCTAATACCACTCTCTGGCCCCAAACATTACTTCCTACACCAGCACAATGCAGTTACCTCTACAAAAAGATTATTCTTCACAAGGCCCATCCTCAGATAACTACCAGAGACAGGAACTGAGAAGCTCAAAGTGATGTTCCATTGACCAAAACAAGCCTTATCCCTTCTCTTCAAGGTTTCTTCAGGACCAAATCAGAGTTAGATCAAAGTAACATGAAAGCAGAGAACAGGGCCTCACCACAAACTACCACTCATGCTACCTGCCCATGTTGACATGGCCACTAAAACAAAGCTCCCACAAAAGCGATCTAAATTCAGCCTTTTGGTAAGAGAAAGAAGCAGGGCTTGTATAAACCTTTAGTCTAGAAACGTATGCAAAGTGTGTGCAGTTTTGTACAACTTTATGTGCTACAGTTTCCAACATATTTATTAAATTTGCAACACGGTATTCTGGTCATTACCTTCTTTCCCTCATCATCCTTGGATGTTTCATATACCTACGTATTTAGGCATTTCTTCCTGCCCTTACACACTTATTTACTCGATTGGTGACGTCTTAGAAAAACAAAAAATGCCAACAAGAAAGGCAAGTCATTGAAAGGATGGGTACTCATTACGTTTCATTTTCAGTATGCTTTCCAACACCTTCCTTTCGCTCTGAATTTGTATGTTGTTGAGAAAGAAGAATCTTTAAAACAGGAATTATTTCTGAAGAGCATCTGGATCGTTCTGACGAGCCCCTCATGGAGCTGGAGCCATGTTCAATTGCATCCTCTCTGGCAGCTTTGTCGGGAACCCACTGGGCAGGACGGTGAGCAGAATGAAAATTCATTCCCTTATGTACTAGAGGAGGCTTAGTCCTCTGATTGCCGTTCGCTCAACACAAAGAGAAGTCCTCAATCCGTGGTAAACCGTAACTATTGCTTTTGGCAGGTTTTTAAATACAAGGGGGAAAAAAGGAGATGGAGTGGGCAGACGACGTCCAGTTTACTTCTGTTCCCTTCCCCCTCCCCGACGCGCAGCTTTATCTGCAACCCATGTGGCTGGGAGGCAGCCACAGCCGGTTCCAATTCCTACTTTCCCACTCTGCGCCCCTGCTCGCTGCCGGGGCTGAGCCGAGCCAGGACCGGCCGCGGGCTTCCTCCCCCCGCCCCCCGCCGCGCCGTCCTCCCTC
>VZTA01026246.1:12387-42535 GCA_013398855.1 Mohoua ochrocephala
AAAGCCATTGTGGGAATCAGATTAATATGACAGCAATTTGTAGGTGTTTGGGGAGGGGGATGGTCTGAGCTCCTACTGTGTTACAATCATGTTTTTCATGTCATTTCTATCTGAAGTGAAACATTATGCCAAAGATCTTAAGACAACATTGTACTAATACAATGCTTCAGGAGTGGAGAAAGTTGGCTGTTTCAGATGCCTCTGCTTCAAAAGTTTGAGTAGATCAGAGCATCTGTAACTGGTTTTGATTATGAGCCATATAAATATACATTAACTTTCTGCCAGGGCAGTCTCCGATTTGTAGTTTGGGAACTGGCAGACTGCAGGCTGTCCCATCACGTCACACTGATGGGATGTTTAATTTGGGGTTTGAGAATGATGAGCCTTGATCTTCGGTTTCCAGCTGAAGTTCCCTGGGACTCTAAGCTCAGCTCCAAAGCCAGTGTTGATCTCAGCATGATGTAGCTCTGAGGCAGCTGGTCTTTGTTATCAACCTCAGTCCTCCAGACTGCAGGGCAAGACCTTTCTGAAACCCAAAGCAACCAAAAGAAAGCAGACTCCTCTGCAAAGAAAATGGTATAACAAATTTCTTAGGAGGTCCTCTGACACTGTAGGCCTGATTGTTAAGAGGATCTGTGACTGTGGAGTCTCTGAAATGACTGCTCTTTATATGGCAATTTCCCATCCAGTATAGAAATCAGGCTGTCAACAGACCTGTTTTGATTAGAAGGATAAAAAAAAAAAAAAATAAGAAATCCAGGTGTCATTAGTAAGGCATTAGGATCCCAAATTTTTATATAGATCTAGAGGCCGAGAGGTGAAGAATATTTTTTTCCCTCTGAGACACTGTGGTGTCTTCAGGTTGACGACTTGTCACCATGTACCTGTGAACACTTTTGAGCCTGTAGGTGCATTTTACCTGAGCAAGGGGCTAAAATAAAGGCCTAAGTTGATGGATGCATAGCCAGTGAGTTTTTTTAAAGGAGCAGGTGTTGCAGGGTGTTGGAAAGCAACAAAATAAGGGGACTTGGTTTCTGAAGGCAGCTGGAGAAAAGGAGAAAAAACATAAGCACGGGGGCAGCTGGTAACCTGTGCTGAGAGGAAGAATAAAGAGGAGCCTCTGTTGAGGACAGGGGAGAGTGAGCCTGCTCAAGCCGAGTGGGAGGCAGCAGGAGGAGGAAAGTTCACTGCCTGCTTAATTGCAGGGGGTGCCACAGTCCCACTGTGTACACAAAACCCTGTCAATAGCACTGAGGTGCCAGCCTGTTAATTAATGATTTACTTACACTGACCCTTAACCCTGAGGCAAATAAGGGGGATTTGTTTTGCTTCTATTAACTCCTCAGCTTGCTGAGCAGAGGCCCTGTAGTCCCCAGAATCACATGGCCACACAGGAGCTACGTGTCCTTTATTGTGCGAGGATCCAGCTTGTGGCAGAGGGGAGGGACTTCTCATGGGGCTCAGCAAAAGAACAGGGAGCTCTGGGCCTCTTTTTCCCCATGCTTATCCTAAAAGTGCATGTTGATGTGGCACTGGGAGTGGTGGTAAGGGAAATGTGCACACCAGTCTCTTTGGAGCCAGATGTGATTTCCTAGTGGTATAAATGGAGCTAGAAGTCCCAGTATATCCTCAGGGACACCTGCTGTGATTATCACAGTCAATTTGACCAAATGGCTCCCAGCAGAGCCTGGGGTCTGACCTGTGACTGGTGTCAAAGACAGCTTTCTGACACAGCACTGTCTTCCTGCATGGCCACGGCCAAGCCTCAAGCCCACACCAAGACTCAGGTCTCCAACTCCCATGCCATAGGAAATGAAGATCTGAGAAAGCATTGGGAAAGCAAAAGGAGCAGCAAAGATCTCTCCTTCCCCTGAGTAGTGGGAGGATAAATACATTTCAGAATGTAAAGAGATTGATACTATGGAAATAGGAACTCTATAAGTTACTTAGTTCACACACGTGCAACTCCCCGAGGGTGTAACTAGGGTTGTTCTGGTTTTTTAGTATTATTGCTTCAGGCATTACACCTGAAAATGCCAGATGCACTTAAATCAAGTGTGATGGTGTCACTGCATAGTAATAGTGTTTTATCAGGGGGATGAACTGGTCTGCTTTCTCTCTCAAGAGCGTTTGGAAGAGTATGATGCAGAGTGGATTGGAAGGCAGATGGGTTCCTCTCTACTGGAGAATTACATTTTTATTAAAGTAGCTGGTTGTTGCTTCAGTGGAGGGCCAGTGGCGGCTGCTGTGATCAATAGAACTGTGCTTTTTATGTAAGATTTACTCTTGCTTGTCCCAGTTTTGCCGAGAATGTTCAGCTTGCAATCGATAACAAGCCGTGATGACAAAGTAGCTCGTTTCAATTGAATTTGATATCATTAAAAATGTTAAAAAAACTATTGTCTCTTCCACCTTTTTTTTAGAGAAAAGCTTTGTAATGAGAAACTTTGGCGCTGCCCTAACAACCCAGCAGAGTGAGAATAACCAACCATCTGTCTCAGCCTTGCCAATGCTGGTCTAGGATTACCATGGCTGAGTCCAGCATCTTGTAGCTCTGTGCTTAGACTGGGTTGTGGCTGCAACTTCCCAGGGCCTGGTACATCCCAAGCACTGACTTGTGCAGCAGCCTCTCTGTACTGCTCAATTTTCCTTCCCAGAAGAAAAAAGTACTTTATTTTCAAATGCAAAATATTTCTAGAAAAGAGAGGGAGGAAAAAAAATCCCTCTTTGATTTCAGGTGTTCTTTTTCTGTTCACAAAGATTTTGTAGCTGAAACTTATTTCCTATAAGTTTTAAAAATACTTTATACACTAAAAGAGGCACCCATCGGTGAGGTGAGAAGATTCCTGGTAGTGAGTGCTGATTTGATACCAGACAGCTTCCAAAGTAATCTTAGCTGATACTGCTCTTACCTCTGGAATCAGGCTCCTTTTGGCCCTGGGTATTAAGAGTCTGATTTGTAATTAGAAGAATGACATTATGATAACGTTAAGCTCTGGAAGGTAACTGTTGCCATGTATCTCATAATTTTCCATTTCCAAAGTCAGAACACATTAAGTAAATATCCCTCTCGTGCCCAGAATGGGTGATTATCTTCTGTTCTGTCTTGAAGAAACCCTGATGCAGGGACTAACTTGCTCCAACTTTTGGAGGGCAGCCACTTCTTCTGACTCTGACTGGAGCTCAATTGCATTTACCAGGCTTGTCTTGCACATTTCACCTTGTTTAATCTCCTAATAAGTTCCTCTTCTTGGGCAGGGGAGTGAAATGATTTCTCACTCTTCCAGGAAGTCGAATCATCCCCGGCTCCGGTGGTTCAGGTCACAGTGACACAAAATGGGGGGATCGCAGCAGTAACTTTCTGCAGCAAAATAAATGGCTGCAGAATTTAATTCAGCTGGGAAGTGTTCTGAGTTGTAGATTTGACTTTTCCTCTCTAATTTGCAGAATTGGTTCTGCATTTAAAGAACCTGATACATGCTACAGAAAGTAGCCCTTGGAAATCAAATTCCAGCTGTTGTGGGGTTTTGGTTGGGTTTGGTGTTCTGGTTTTTAGTTGGGTTTTTTCGCTTTGTCCCACATCCTGCTTTAAAAGCATCCTTGCACTCAGAATGTTCCCATCAGCAGAAACAGGTATTTTAACATCACAGCCAGGCTGAGAGAGAGATGTGTGGCTGCAGAACTGCCTAATCCTTCCCCCCAGGTGAATGTGTTGGGTTAACTATCTCCTCAGAGCAGGTGGTCCCTCCTCTGAGAGCTTCCCAATGAGGAGCTGGAACGGCAGAGTAACGTGAAGGGGAATGGGATGAAATACACAAAGGTCCAAACCATCTCGCCACCTGCAGCTGGTACAGGAGAACACTCTCTTTAGATGGGTTAGAGGTGGATGGAGCTGAAGTCTGACAAATGAGCTTGGAGACCCTGCTCTGTGCTTGGAGCAGGGGGAAGGCAGGATGAAGCGACTGTAGACCACGCTGACAGACGGACTTTGTGCTGGTTGCTAGGCAAAGGCAACTCCTGCCTGAGCCAGCAATCCCCAACCTCTCCGGAGGAGAACCAGAGCTGGAGACGAAGGTTGCTGCTATTCCAGTGCCAAGGAACAACACTTGCTTTTGTTAAGAGCACGGTCCTGCTTTATTTGTTTCCCCTCCAGCTGCTGGGCATCGGTGTCAAGGTTAACTCTGCCATGGGTGGGGAGAATTCCTCGCTGTGCCCTGCTTCACGTCTTTTGTTTTGTTCTGCTATAATTTCATAACCTCAGCAACAAACTTCTCCCCCTCCTCCCTCCTTATTCCCCCTCTCTCCTCCTCCCCTTACTCCAATGGTTTATGAGTTTTGTGCTCTGTGGCCTATTAAGGTTCAGTTCCCAGCCAGTAAAAATGAGGAATTGGTTCCTGCCATTCCACGCAAGGAGTTTTAATGCACTCGGTCTCCTGGAAGCCTAAATGCAATAGTTTTGTATCGGTGATAGTTGTGTAACATAAAGCCTTAATAAAGGTTTATAAGGGAAGGGATATGAAATGGAGCGTATGGAGTTCAGCTCTGTCTGTGGCTCTGCTGGAGAGTCAAACCAGGGAGAATGTGTCTCTAGAAGAGCTGGGGGTCTGTGATGTGTTCAAACACCCACTGCTGTGACCCCCCCATCCCAGCTGTGTTGCCTCCTCCCTGAGACAACAAACTCCCCATCCTCTGAACCCTGCACGGGAACTGTGAAGCACAGGCCTGAAGAGACACGGTTCAGTTTGTGGTGTGGGTTCCCAGGGAGGACTCCTGTGTGTCTCATCCTGAGCTGTCCTCTGCTGCCCATTTCTCCAGAATCCTTGGAGAAGCACTTCCCTCCACAAGTTCTCCCCACACTTGCGTGTGCAGGGAAGGTGCCTGTGTGTAGAGGTAGCAACTAGAGGGGCACCATCTCTCTACACATCTTACTCAACTTTGGGCTGAAAACTTGGGTTTTGCTTCCGCTTCATCTCTTGCTTGATCTTTTTGCAGCAATCCTTGAAAAGCAGCTTGCTGTCACCTCCTTTTGCTGTCACCTCCATTGGCTGTCTCACCTTTTTGGGTTGTAAGCTCTTCAAGATGCTGTCTGCCCCTGTGCAGTGCCTAGCACAATCTTTCTTCAGTGGTCAGTGAGGCATCTAACACACATATTTAATATTTAATAGTCTTGTGGGACTCAGATGGGAGATACAGAGCCAGTCTCACACCTACCCCTTGTCTTTTCCCCTGTTTCAGGGATGGTGCCACATGCAGTTACAACTAGCCTGCCCCATCAATTGATACAACACAAGCTTTTTATGAGCTTTCCCATCAAAAGTCTTGAAAGTAGGTGCATGGGAATGCATTTAGTAGGGTTTGAGGGGTGCCCTTTAGCTGCCTTATGGTATGTAAACATGAAGGTATTTTTTGTGGCTTTGTTCTTTAGCAAAGCAGCAAATCTTTTCCTCTTCATTTTACTGAAATGCCTCATAAACATGAGCTTTTAAGCAGATAGGGATGGCAGGTTTTTGACATATAGGGAGTTTAGTTTTTCCCCCCAGATCTTTGAAGAAATGGAAGCAAAAACATGAGAATGCATTTCTTCTCAGTCAGTCTTGTGTTCTTAATATTTTAAATTTGAACTTTCCAGAAGTCTTAATGGGGATGGGGAAGGCTCTGACTTTTATTTTGCTGTTGCAAAATTATTTTGTTGTTTTCTGTGTTCTGATCTCTAGACCCCATCCCATTTCTAGTCACCTCAAATTCAGATCTCTGTATGGTTTCTATTTTTATGAAAAGGACTTGAAAGACACACATAAACATTTTGATGACTTTGGAGAAAGTTTGTCATCTGATCCCAAGGTTTGTTTCTTATTTCTTCAATATCGTTCTTGCAATCATTTCACAACTTCAGAAATTTAAATTCAGATCTAATTACCACTGTCAATTTTTACTATACACATTTTCAGGCTTAGATATCAAAACCAATAATGTTTAAATATGTGTATGGCGTTTTGGGGTTTTTTTGGTCGGTTTTTTGTTTTAATAGGGTGGACAAAATAAATACGTGAAAATGGTACATAAGGGATCAGTGGTCTAGTTCATAATATTGCAAGAAAAAATGCAGGAAGAGTTTAACTCTAAGAAAGACAGTGAACTGTCCTAAGTGATTAGAAATGGTGCTTCTGTAAGGCGTAAATTCCCCATAAATGTATTAAAGGGTATTAACCATAAAGCCTAAAAATGATGGATGAATATTGCAATGAACTTTTTCATTGCTGATCAGGTTAATAGATGGGGTGAAGAAGAAGGCTAGTATGAGGCCTTCTAAAGGTCCTCAGGAGTTATTGCAGAGGACAAAAAGCAGAGAGATGAAATAGAGAAAATAGATATGGATAATAACTGTGCTTCTGAACAGGTGCAGTTTTCTCCTGTGCAACAGAGGTGACAGAGTAATAGCAAGTGATAACTAAATTGGTGTTTCAGTAATTGCAAAGTCTTGGTCCATGCCTTAGCATCCTGCTGCTGTCCTTGGGTTACTCTGATGAGAGGACAAAGTAGTCTTAAATGAATATACTTGTCTAATGATCCAACCCACACAAAGAACATGGGGTTTTTTGAATGCTGATCGGCTGCCTCACATGCTGTTCACCTGCCACCAGCACAGGACAACCGTAGCTCGCCTAGTTTCATCTCTGGAGCTGTCTTAAATGACACAATTTGCTCTACTGTGTTTCTCAGTATGAAAGTTGATGTCTAAAAAAGTTTCAACCATTCCTTGACTGATTTTCTCTGATGGATGTGTTTCTTTGGCTTGACACAAACAGTGTTTCCAGGGACATCATACCACAGATTGGTGGAAAGGATGGTGACCTTAATATCGTGCCCAAGTTCACTCCCACTCCTTCAGAAAATTTCCTGTTCAGCCTAGACTAAACCACTTTGGGTTACACTCAAAAGAGTATTTGGGATAGGTGACACATATTGAAATCAATATGGATCCGTTGGAGATTTAAACTCTGGTTCTCTCTTTGCTTCATTTCCATGTATGCAAAATGGTGAGGGTGGCAACCTCCACCTCACAGAGCAGGAGGACAAAATACACTAAATACTGAGAGCAGCTCAAATGCTGTGGTGATGGGAAGGCACACAAGCACCAAGTTGCAAATGGTTCAGACTAAAATGCCAGCAGGAAGAACAACTTCAGCATTGGAAGTAAGTCATCAGGGTATCTGCAAAGGGAAAAAAAAAAAAAGTGCTTGAAAGAATCCCCTGAACAAATTAAATCTTGAGGCCTAAAGACAAAGGGAGAGAGAATTAATTTTTCTACAGATATGAAATGTTCTGAATCAGATAAGTCTTGTCATTAGAAAAGGCACTAAGCAGCAAATGTCTGGATAATACCGCCAGCTCCAAGCTTCTCTTGGAACCTCTAAATACATTAAATCCATAAAACTAAATGAAAGCAGCTGCAGTTTTATAGAAATAAAAGGCTCTCATATTAAAAAGCTAAGAGCTTATGAAATGAAAGAAAAAAAATAATAATAAAATTAAAGTGGGGGAGGAGGAGAGAGAGAGGAGTGAAAGTTAGAAACATAGGTTCCTAGGAAAGGATGATGCAAAAAGCTCTAACTTAATATGTGAGAATCCTTCAGAGACAAAATAACACACAGTCAGTGCTCAGTAAAAAAGAATAATTTTTATTTTTATTAAAATTTTTTTGACTTTAAAGATAGGTTTTAGTATAAAAATGCCATTTTGCAATAAAACCTTTTAGAGCATTGTGCCCTCTGAAATTTTGGGAAAGGCCCAGAGGGTTTATCCCTATTCTCATTTCTGCTTCAGTTTTCTGAACTGAAGCATTTTGACTTTCCACTTTGAAATGCTATTCTTCCACCTTTTCAAGTTACAGAAAAGATAAGTCTTTTTGTCCCCCTCTTCTTTTTCCTTAAACACATCAGTGCATAGAAATAGCCAAGCAAATTTTGTGAGAAATTCTGCTGTTTCTTCTCTTTGTGGGAAATGGAAACAGGGTTTCTGTCCAGCAGTAATTCCTCGTGTCTTATGCATCCTTGAGGTTCTGAGAAAAGAATGAAACTGGAGGTGGGGGAATAGTGCGTGCAAAAATAACTTTCATTTGTATGCAAATTTGCTTTCATTAGGATTTTCAGTTCTTCTTTCTTAGATGTATTACAGCAGTGTTTGGAGGCCTGCTGTACAAACACATGAATTCTGCATTGCTAACATCCCTTTGTGCAGGAGCTGTTGAGCCACATCTGCCTGATTTAGGAAGAGCTGCCACTTGTTGTGTCTCGACTTCTGCAGAGCTGTTAAAGGAGATTCGTCTTGCCCAGGCTACAGCGTTTGAAAGTCAACTGTCCATGCATGATTGGGCTGTCTTAGACCCATTTTATAGCCAGGAAAGGGGCAGGAACCTTCAGAGACACACTGACCTTTGCCTGTTGGCCTGCATTGCCCATAAAAGAAGTCTAGGTTGAATAACTGGAACTTGGAGTTCAGACCACTGAATCCCACTCTGTGATTCCCGAACTTGCTGGAACCACTCTCACCAGATGGGTGCTTTGTGTTGAAGTTGTGCACCACAGGACTGCTATTTTGCCAGCTATTCAGGAAAACTTGCATGTGGGCCTGATGGCTCAAAGCAGCCTTGATGTGTGGCGATTTCAGTTTGCCTTCTCTTGTTTGCCTCGGTGTTTTTAGTTTTTAGGACATGGAAAGGATGAAGAGGGGGAAGCTGGCTGAACGCCCTATTCAAGGAAATAATTACTTTTGTAAGGCATTTGAAGGGAAAACAAAGAATTATTTGATTCCCACAAAGAGAAAGGCAAAAGCTGAGACAATGAGACATCAGTGAATGCATATTAAACCAGCTGCCCTTAAGTACCGTATGGACTCGTAGTTAGAACTGCCCTAAGTTCCCTTCCTGACTGTGTCACTGCTTTGATACAAGATGATGAGTGAAATGGGTAACATCCTTCTCCATCAGCCATCTTACCTGAATAAAAGAAAGAAAAGCTCAGATGTTACTCCGACAATTTCATGTACCAGACTTATTGACATTAATGAGGCCTTACAAATGTTAAAAAATAACGATGATCATTCTCTGAAATCTTAGCTGGATGCTAGTTCTCAGCAAAACAAAGTATTTTAAGTGCCATTATCCTTTAAATTCCTGTACTGTTTTGCTTTTTGCCTCGTTCTGATGTGTCAAGCCTGTGGAGCAATGCTCTTTCCTAGTCCTCTCGCCTTGGCAGGAAGACACAAAGGCCAGGGAAAGTTGTGTGATTTATTCTAATTTTCCTTAGAACCCCTCTCTTGGTACGTTGAAACTCCAAGAGGGCAAACGCTGCCATCCAGGAAGGCAAAGCTTGTCAGATGTTACCATGACAACCTGAGTGTAATTAAGGCCCGTTTCAGCTGCTAACAGCTGTGTGCATTTTATCTGTCTTGAAGATTTTTATATATATATATATACACACACACACATAGATAAATATATATCTACATGCAAGTGTACTGTGAGGATATCTGCATCTATCTAGCCCTACACAAACCCACACCTAAACTGCTGCCCCTGTGCACTTCCATAATAATTGAGCTGAATAAAGAAATTTGCAAAGATCTTGCTGTTCTTAAGGGTGCTGAAGCACCAGAGCTTCTCTATTGCCTTTCCTTTTACAACCACCCATCTTAAATGAAGTGTGGAAAAAAAAAAATATTCATAGCCAAGAAAAAGGAACTCTGCTCCAGGGTTAGAGCTTCCAGCATCTTTTCAGGTTGGTGAGAGAGACTGTAATTTTTGTTCCTATTAAGGAGGAAATAGGAGCTGTTTCCTAGCGTTAAATGTCTCCTACAAATGCATCAAGTTCTCAAATAAGTCACTTAACCTTTGGGTAACTCTTCCTGTCTTCCTTCAGGAAGCCATCCTCACGTGCATTGCTTCTGCACTCAGAATGGTGAGTGTGAGCTGTGCTGTGCCTCTGCACTGTGTTCCTTGGAGCACCGTGTCTCCAGGCTGGCTGTGGACCCTCTGCATCCCAGAGCAGCCAGTGCTGCTCTGCCCGTGTCCTCGGGGTGGTGGACAGCAGAGGCCAGGAGTTGCTGCAGGAAGTCCTCTCGATGCCTTGAAGTGGCTCTCTGAAAACAGAGGCTAGACAAGAATAAGGGAATAAAAGCAGGTGTTTATTTGAAGGGCCTTCAAAGGTGCACCCTGGGCAGTCAAAAGCCTTCAGGGGGCTCCACTCAAGATGGACCCCAGGTCATGGGTTTTTCACAAATTTATAAGTTTGGTCCTTTTGCATATCAGGGTTAATTTTCCAATTATAATTTCAGGTAGCGATGTAATTACCCCAAGTTTGCTCCTCCTGTCAGAGGCTTTGGTTTACATATTTTGGGGCCTGGGACAACAAGGTGTCCTTGAGTTCAGGCCCAGAGAGGGTTTGCTGTGTCTAACCAGCATGAGAGAACAGTAGCTAACAGGCTGTATGAAGTCTCAGAGTTGCATACTAAGCAGTACAGGATTTGAAAAATATAAAAGTTAAAACCTAAGGTATCCCTCTCACTAGAGAGGGAATGGGAGCAGCAGGAATGGATACTCAGACCACTCAAAAATAGGCGCCAGACCAATGTCCCTCGGTAGCCAACAGGGACAAGAACCTTTTGAGAGCCACCCGCAGCAGGTGTGTTCCCTGTCACCCGTGAGACCACCCTCCCGAGCTCACTGGCTTTCCCTGCCCGTGCAAGAGGCTGCATTCGGCCTGCTTGGATGACGTGAAGACCTTTCTTTGTGTCACAGTGGGTTACAGAATTGCCACCCAATAAACAGAGGTTCAGTCGGTTGTGCTGGAGGTAAACATGTTTGCTGTGAGCGTGGCTCTTAAAGAACGTGGGGTTTTGTGAGATGCCACACGTAACTTGTCTGAGGCTGTGAATATATTAGACTCCCACACAAGTTTAGATACACATCTTTCCAGCAGAGGAGTTTAACTCTTCACGGAGCCCATAGGGATACAGTAAAGCATGGGGAACTTCATAAATAATAAAGTTCTTTTTTAATATCTGTATAAATTGCCAGAGATGACACCAGTTTCAGCGGGAACTGATGGTCAAGGCCTTAAGTAAACCATTTGTGGGGGAAAAAAAAGTAAAATGAAGAGGTAAAAAAGTGAAGAACTGTTTTTAGGAATGATTCACAGAGTAAATACAGTGTAACGAAGGCAACAATGTTATTCAAAAGACAATAAGCTCTGGACATATCTTCTAAGACCTAGAGGTTTTGTTGTTGTTGTTGTTGTTGTTTTTTAATGTCCTCTAGGTTTGCACCTGCTGTAAACCATAGAAATGTGGATGTCCAGAGTGTGTTTGGCTGGCCTTTGGGTTTTGTTTCTTTTTTTTTTTTTTTTTTAATTATAATAATGTGAGCTGGTGAATACAGCTGTGTTCTCCTGCTCTTTCCCTTTGTGTGTGTGAAATTATAGGTGCCAAGGGATCCTATGAACTTTCTGTTTTAGGAAGGAATCTCATTGCGATCTGCATTTTGGGAATGCAGAATTTCCCCTGAGTAAGTGAATGGGGTTATGTCCCTGAATGCTTTTTGCCTAGGGGACAAGACAGAGGCAGAGAAGCCAGCAGTGTGTGATTCTGTCCATAAGGTCCTGCGTCTAAGGCACAGTTCTCAGAGGTCAGATAAGTCTTTGCAGCTCTGTTTTGAGTGCCTGGCTGCAGAAAGGCAAGTCATCTGGCATCACTTTGCCTGAAATTCTTTGTCTCAACCCCACGCTCTCTTCTGGTCCCCTGGGTCATAGAGTTCCTGTTTCCAGTGCAAGAGATTGTGTCAGGACACTTTTTTTTTCTTTTTCCAACAGGAGGCGATTGCATAGAATAAGTTGGGTGTTTGGGTTAAAAGATGCTTAAAAATCCACTGAGAATGTGTTGCATATGTGTGCACATGTCCACAGGTAACTTGGAATGTGCTCAGGCTTGGATACAATAATGGCCATATCCTAGATACAGGTGGGGCACTGGGCACTGGTAAGGGTCTGGCTACAGCTGCAAGATAAAGTGAGAGTGGTGTGCTACAAGTTAGCCTGAATCCAGAGAAATTAGAACGACTTGAATGCCGTGCTGTACCTTTAGCAGTGGTCTAAATGATTCTTCAGAGGAAAAAATACATTCAGCATTTTGTGGTATTTATGTGAAGGAAGTGCTGTTCAGGGAGAGGGGTGAGATGAAGGTTTTAAACAAAATAAATGGAATTTCATGAAGACATTTAAAGGGGGAAAAAAGTTGGAATGGTGGGAAGATTGGGGTGACAGGGAGTAGGAGACCTTTGCAGAACGTGGAGCTTTTTGTTAGAGGAATTTGTATTGGTTTTGATTTGAAGAATTCTGTGAATGGTCAAAACATATTCTCCCTCCACCCGTACGCAGTCCCTTTCCCCAAAAAAACCCCCACCAAACCAAAGAGAAACTGATTATGAAGACTGTTCATTTTTGCTGAAATAATTCCAAACTCAAGATGTCAAAAAATGATTTTCAGGTCCAACTCTTACATGTGAATAGCTCCAGCTCCTAATTTCAAGTTGGCATATGCTTTATCAGACTGGAAAATCCATCTCTGAATGGAAGCGGAAGAAATAATAAACTGGTAATTGGGATAATATGATACCAAGATTAGCTTCCTACATAGCTGCAATGCCTCAAGTCATTTTCTCGGGACTGTGATATAGCCAGTTATATCCAAGATTATTTTGTCTTGAGATATATATATATATATATGTATATATTTATGATATGATTAAATCCCCCACTGATGTTTCATAGCTGGGTAGCCATTTTGTGAAGTGCCAAGTGAATGCCCTCAGAGCAAAACATCGGTACCACTACTTTTTGTGTGCCATTTTTGTGTTTGTGCTGCCCTTCTCCTACCCCACGAGAGATGACGCCGTGAGGAAAGTGTTTCGCTGGCAGTTTGTATGGAGAGATGGAGGAAGGTGGGGATAGGATGTGCAAGGGATAGAGAGGTCAAATACTTACAGAACTAGGTCACATTTTCCAAGCTCAACTTCTGGATAGCAATCGCAAAGAAAAAACTCATTCCTTCAGAAACCAGGATGTGCCCTGAATAAGGAGGAGTCAGTAAGAAAATGAGAAACACGCTTATCACACAGTCAAAGGATCTACTTGGAACTGGGAGATTCAGCAGTTTAAATGTGCCTTTGGACTGTAAATAGACCCAAACCCCTATCTACCAGTCAAACAGACTCCAGTCCTTTTTAACATAAGACTTGCTTTAATTACAAAAGCATATTACCATTTATCACCGCACTGTAATCCCTAACCATACACCTCCTTAGCCTCTCTTATCCAGTAACTTTACTTAGCCTACCCTGACTGATATAAATCTACATCTACATATCAAACATATTCATGAACCTCTGTCAAAAAAAAAAAAACCCGAAAAAAAAAAAAAAAAAAAAAAAAAAAAAAAAAGCAAACACTCCCTTCCCCCTCAAGTGCGGGATTAAGGCAGTAGAGGTGTGCCTTTGCTAAGTCTGGCTTTGCTCCTGCTGAAGCTGTAGCTCACCAGAGGTGCTTCCATCCCACAAAAAGGGACGGTCTCCCTGCCAGTCTTGCACGTTAGCCCATAAATCCCCCTTTTTTTTCCCGTGTGTAGGTGTTTGGTGTCACGGTGCTTTACGCATCTCCTCAGTTGCTGCCGAAGCTGCCTGAGGTCTGCAGCGATGGATCAGGGTTTTGATGTTGGTTTGCCTGTCTGTACACTTCGCTAATTAGAATAACAAAACTGGTAGCAAATCTTCAGGCATCAGCCATGCATTGCATCAATTAAAAACATCAAAAACAAAGTCTCTCCTGGTTCCTCTCCTTTCCACTTGATCTCTTACTCCATGGGATGATGCAACTGTTTCCCTAAGTCCTTCTCCTAATTACTGTGTTCCTTCTTTTCTCTGTGAGCTTTCTTGCAGCCTCAATTCTCTTCTGACATTTTATTTGCTTGCCCTTTCTTTTGCTGCTAGGGGACACCACTACTCTAATAGGGGAAAACAAGCATTTGCTGAGCTTACGTACTCTGGCAGAAATGTAAGCATATGATTTTTAACTAAATTTTTCTTCTCATTCAATTTGAAGCTGACTTTTAAAATTTCCTTTAAAGCACCAATTTTTGCAGCATTTCTTCCAAAGGATAGATAAGTATTGTTATCTCAGTCGCACGTGGGGTATTCAAGACACACAAGTTTGAATGAGATGAGCTCATATGTTCTATTGGATAAATTCTAAGCCACTGAGCAAGTAGGTTGATATCTTAGGACATTGACAAAACATGATTGTATGGAATTTAGATAAAACACCCTGAACATTAATTTTGACAGAGCTTGGATTTTGAACTGTTCACATTTAAACTCACTTCTCATGTTTAACTAAAGCAGAATTATAAAATACTTGGAGGAAGACAGAGACACTGCCCTAATTTTTTTCTTAGGCAGTTTAGTATGTGCAAAACAAAGCAGAGGGAGATGCCTCACTCTAAAGATAATTCTTTGTGCAGAGTCTGAAAAATGAGATCATGGTATAAAGAGGTTACTTCCGCACTGATGTAATTTCCTTATGGGCTTCTAATATAATTGTTTATTTTTCTTAGATTAATGCAAAAATAGAAAGAGTGCACTGAATATTTCAGGTGATCCATAAATCATTCTGTGGCTATTTTGGTCTTGTCATCTCACTTTGTCCAGCTTGAATTATATTGTGACACATGGTGGAAAAAAAAACCCCACTGCTCAGTGGAATTCAACACCCAGTGCGCAGGCATGAATGTAATTCCCCCCACACACACACAGATATTAGATGTCCTAAAATTCAGACCATCGATATTTTGTCTTTTTTTCCTCCTATTTAGTCTCTCTTTTGTTTTTGATTTTGTGTATGAGTCTTTGCTCTTGCCAATGAAAACTGGGATGGAAATCTCATGACAGCGGCCAGTGCCTCCCCATCATCTTCTCCCTTTTGCTGACTCAGGCAGTTCAGAGAAGCATCTCAAGCACGGGGATGCTTCTGAGCCTGAACTCTCAGCCCTTCATGCCTCACTTTTCAGTCTCCTTGCTCTGCTTTCACAATGTTTGTTTGCTTGGCATCGCATTAAAACCTACCTTCAGTGGGACTTCTTTTGAAATCTCCCTACCCAGCCACAGCAATGCCCCTATTTCCCTTTCCTCCTCACTCCGCCTGTTTCCTTTCCCTTCTCACAATCTTCATCTGTGAATACTCAGAGCTGCTGTTGGGGGAGTGACTTGTACCAGGGCAAACTGCATTTAATTCAAGTCACTCCTTACACCTACAGAGCTGCCTTCCTGCTGTTCAGCATATGTTATGCATCCCCTCTCCGTGCCTGGTCCGTCCGCCTTGGCAATTTAATTCAAGTTGCACAGCATCATGCTTAGAGTCTCCAGTTTGCTCTCAAGTGTCAGCCAAGATGGCTGCTGTCATATTCACTTAAACATCCCATGTAGATGAGCCCTTTGTATGACAGGAGAAGGGATTTGGTGGGTCAAAACCAGCACGAACCAGGAGACACAGCATTTCCTATTTCTAGCTGAGCTATCCTGACATTTCTGACCAGACTTCGCATACCACAAAGGACTGACTGCAACCACACTTTCCTGACAAGCTTCTTCTCAATTAATTATTTCTCTTCAAAGAAGTTGTGGGGGGATTGGTATATTGATACACGATACTTGCAGTCAGCCCAAAGCAGAGATCTGTCTTGAAGACTTTGGAGAATGCTTTATTAAAAAAAAATTGGAAGCAAAGCAAAAGCCCCAAAAGATTGCAGGCCTTATAAACAAAGCACCAGGGACCAGAAAAGGCAAAAAGTGAGCAGCGTTAGTGCCTCTGACAACTTGTAACAGGATGCCTGTTCTTGCATCCCTTGGTTAAATCAACACAAAGTTACTGTCTAGGAGGAGGATAAAAGAAGGGAGGAGTGGAGCAGATAGGGGATGAAGGTGGATGGGGAACAGGGGGAAAGAAAGAAAAAGAAAAATCAATCGAAGCTGAGTGAGATTTTGTTTGCCAAGTTTCCAGCTGCTGCTCAGAGTGAATTTTTATGGCCAAGTTATAAACCTTTGAAAATAGGAGTTTCTAATGGAAATGCTGACAGACCCTTTATATGGTGACATTAACACTGGCCGCTCTGCAATTGTCCTTGCCTTCTTTTATTTATTTTCCTCTCTTTGTCCTTAAGGTCCTATCACACTTACTGTGATCCTGGTGAAGAAACAAAGAGAGAGAGGTCAAAATCCCTTAGAAACAGGAACTCTTTGTGAGCTGATGAAGCAGGTTGGGGAAGGGCAGTTTCACTGTGTGGGGACAGAAATGCTTCGAGTTATTGTACCCTCCCACCACAAAGCCTCTTGTGATGCAAAGTAGTGTTCAGTCTCTCAATATATATTGTTTTATCTTTCTTCTTTTTTTTCCTGCTCCCAGCAGTTAAATGTCTTGTGAATGGTGTTCCTCCTCAAAGCCAATTAATGAGGTAAATCTTTAAGCTAATAACAAAAGTGAGCTTGAGAGTAAAAGGAAAAAAAGAGAATTGTATGCTGTGTTTTCCTTTTGGTATTTTGTGTGTGTTTCACATATTCAGGTCTCTTTCTCAGCTGAAATGAAAGTGGTCTTGTAGGGGAAAATCAGTTTTTCCCACCTGTTTATTGAGAAACTTGGTTATATTCTTACAGCCTTTTGATTTACTTCAGAAAGTTTAAATTTCCTTGTGTCTGAATGGCCTTAAAATGAGTCTCAAGCTGTATTTCTGAAGGAGGCAGTCACCTCTGGTTTGCTGAAAAGAAAATGGTTCAGGAATACAACCTTGTCCATATTTGCTGCCACAAGCTTTTCCTTCACTTGTGCAGGCTGGGATGTGGAGCATCCAATGACCTGCAGAAAACAGGCTCTGTGTGGAGCCAGCAAAGGGGTAAACAACTCTGAGGGCACTTGGGGACTCTGCAAAAGATGTGAAACTCTCCGGAAGGAAAGGGAGGAGGGGATGTGCAAGGAGGGAAATGAGGACATCAGTCTTAGCCCTCTCTTTTCCTTCTGCAGCCCCTTCGACTTGCCAGACAAAAAAGAAAAGTTTCTGCATCACCTGAGATTTAGCTCGGTCTTACCATTCTTGGAGACATAAAGCATAAAGAAGGTCTTTAATTAGAGAGGAGTAAAAAAGTGTCTCTGATCTTTTAAAACCTGTTGCTCATCTTTTCTGGGCCTTGCCGATTCGACTTTCCGTCAGCAAGCTGTTGTGTGCACCAGTGCCCTGGTGGCTGTGGGGAAGTGGGATGTCACATTTGTTAGGAGAGGTCTCTTATAAACTGTCCTGCATGCAAAGGCACCTCCTGCCACGGTGGGTGGGGCCCAGGCTGGTCCCAGACTGAGAGAGGCAAGCGTTGGGTCGCAGGATGAGCACACGCAGCACTTCTAAAGCACCCTCAGGGAGCAAAGGTGATGACGCCTTCTCCCAAGAGATGACGGATCCACCTCTCCAGGAGGCAGCCTGTTTGCCTGGTGGCACGACTCTAAAATCTGTGTGTCTGTACTTCAGGGTTTGTGCCCTGACTGGAGCCGTATGCACCTGAGGAGCATTTGGCCATCATTGGATTTAATAGATCTCAGTCATGCCTCCCTGCACTCCCCAGAAGGTGGAAGTCAAATACATGCCGCATGCTTCAGTGCTCTTCAAACACATGTTTAGCATCTTAACTTTATTTCTTGGTTTCCATTTTGATGGTACACAAAGGGTTTGATGTTTTCATTGTTATACACAGTAGCTTAATTTTTTTCCTTGTAGCCTCTGGGCTGTTGCACCACTGTTATGAGATCTCTCCTAGGAACAGCAGGGCAGAAATGTTCTTTATTATGTGCTTGAATTTAACTTTTTTTCCCTCTCCTCCCTCCACTCCCCCCACAGTTTCGTTTGCCTCTCTGGTTTTAATTAGCCTTGCTTTTCCAATTAACATCCTGGTCTGCTGCAGTGAGGCCAAAGGAGGAAGCCAGAAAGGCATGGCAAGAACCCCCTTTTCTGAGAAAGACTCGTGGCTGAGGCTTGGAGACTGAATTTTCCCAAGGTGGAGCTGCATTGACTGATTCTTAATAAAAGGAGAATTTGGGGCCCAGCGGCACTGTGGGTTTGTAACAGGCATTGTTCCTTGAAAATATTAAGCTCAGTAGGAAGCACGTTCCCCCTTGGCCTCTCCTAGTCTCAGGTAGTGATATGGAAACTATCATCACATTTGAACCCCTTGCAACCTGTCCCTAGGTGGTAATGCTTTATGAATACCACTGAGCAAGCAAAAAGAAGAAAGGAAACAGGAAAATAAAAGATTGAAAGCAAAACCTTTTGGCTTGTCCCCCAGCACAATCAGCTTGGTATTTTCAATCAACTAAAACAAAATATAAATAATAATAATTTGGGACTGAGCAAATCCCTTAATTGGGACTTAAAGATTTTTTCAGACATTTACCAGAAGTATCAGACTGCTGTTAGTGCATCACCTAATGTGATACACTTATCCTCTCCAGCCTGGCACTTGCTCTGGATGGAGTGAGTCTGGATCTAACCCCTCTGATTTTCCTTCTCCTGCACGTGTCCAGCAGATGGTGGGGCACGGGCATTGTTGCAGTGTGGTCCCCTTGTCCAGCAGGCCTTCCACCCCGGTTCTACTGGTCCCAGACCTTCCATAATGGTCCATCCTTCCAGAAGGGGTCACAGCATGTCAGAGGCAGGGAAAAAGGGACCTGGATCAGGCTTGCTCCCTGGGAGCAAGTAGGGAGTGATGCAGCAGGGAGTGATGGTGATGGTGACTTCCTGCCACTGATGCTCTGTCCAGCTTTCCTTTCTCTGTCCAGACTGTGCTCCCTGGCTGGGGGCTGATCTGCAGTCACAGGGCCCTTGATCCTACTGTGCCTTAGCAGGAATCAAAGCCTTCCAGGAAAGGATTGTAGGCACAGTTATATACATGTGTACTGGGTATGTTTGCATGATGTTTCCAGATAAATACCATCTTGTAAGAATACCCCTTTCTAGAGAATATTTTTGGTCTGATACAGCCAATATCTACTTATTGGCACAACCAAAGGTTGAAAAATGGCTTTGATCAGGATAGAGAATCTACCTAAATAAGGACAAATTGACATTCTAGAGAACACTTTCCACTGGTGTTCTTGAACAGACTAAACTATCAGAGCTTTAATATTTTCTCTCTGTCCCTCTTCCTGTCTCTACTCATTTTTCTAGCTGTGATCATGCATCCTTAATTCCATTCAGATTTCTTTCCTTTGAGAAGATGGTATTAAATTAATAGCTTTGCTGGAAATACAAAAAAAAAAGAATGTAGCCAATATGTAAAGTACCTGGAGATTTAGCACTTTGCTGAAGAAATTAATAATTACAACAATATGAATCTCATTGCTTTGCCCAGCCCACCAAAAAATTAACAAGTCTCTTCCCCTCTAGAGATAAAAATCTTATTTAGATCTGTCAGGAATATACTTTTGTTGCCTTTGTAATATCATTGTCAGTGTGGGGATGGGGGGAGGGGAAGAAGATTCTATGTAACGTAATGGATTTTGAATCTAAATATTTGATCAGATCATTCTCTGCTGAGATTTTATTTTTCTTTATCTTACTTCTAACAGTTTATTTTACCCTCTTCCCACTAGGATGGTGTAGCTTCAGACACACTTCCAAAACAGCTCTGTGTTAGACCCTGGATCCAGCCCTCGAAGGGTTATTATTAATAGTGATGTTTCTCAGTAAACTTGCCTCCCAAGGTTGCTCTAGCCAAGATTGTTTAGAAAACTCCACTGGGATACTTGTAAGGGACACCTTGGGTCTAATGTACTAGCGTTTAATGGACAAATCTATTTAGGTCCCTGTGTTAATATAAAACTGTTTTGTTAGTTGTGAAGCAGGCACAAAGCACTACTAATAACAGCTGTGAAACAGAGCTAATTTGAGCATCAGTAGCCACCTGAATACTGGAAATCCAGGGCGCTCTCAAAGCCTCTCTGTTCTTGATGAGTAAAATTGGATTGATGTAAATAAACCAGAAATGCTTGCTTCCCATGGAATTTCTTTTTCACTTCTTTGAAAGCAAAAATTACATTTTGCTTGAGAGAAGAGCACAACTTGACAGCTAGGGGAAGTTTATTCCTTGCTTTTCCATGACTTGTTTTGGAAGGTTGATCCCAGGCCGGTCTCGTAATTCAAAAGGATTTGGAGCTGGTGCTAACGTGATCATGGCAATATTGGTGCTATTAATTTTGTGTTTCACTCTGCCTTGTCCTGCCAGGTTGCAGTTTTAGGACTGCTCAGACTTGTCTCCTGCTCTGTGGGGAGGAGGAGATGTCAGCCAGATGATCTCCCCAGCTCAGGGTGGTACTTATTTTCCCTGGTGAAGTGCTGCAGTAACCAGAGCTGCCACAGGAGTGGGGAGTCAATGGAGATTTCTGAGTAAAGAGAGGAGTTTTGTAGTTTCAGCATTGCAGGTCCTAGAGTGGGATGAAATTGTCTCAGATTCCAGCCAGATCCCCAGTTTGCCTTGGTGTGACAGAGAGAAAGGAGGGTACCAGGAGTAGGGAGAAAGAGGCAAAGAGAGACACCAAACCATGACACTGCTACTTTCTTCCTATCCCCAGCTGCCTGTGTTTCCTTTCATCTGGCTCTTTTAAAAATCACACTTTCCACAGCAGGTCACAAAAGTGGTCTTTGTGTCCATCTTTTTCTTTCCATATTGAATAATACAGTGGTTCTAGGTTTCCTTCTTGCATGACTAAATCCTCACATGCTTGGTTCTGGTGTAGAATCTGGCCTAACAATCAATTTGTGCTCACTATGGGAGAGGAAGTAATGACCCTATTTGGAGAAAGGGTGGGGGGGAAAAAATAGAGGGCATTTTTTCTGAAATATTTCGGAAAGGAACCTTGTAGAGGGCAGAAAGTTACAGGTGATTTAGCATTTTCTCTCTGGGACAACTGGGTGGAGGAAAGTTTTTGGGAACTAGTGGCACGTGATGCTGTGTAGGTGTTGGATAGCAGCACAGCAAGAAACAACACAAGAAGCAAAAGGTCAGGTGGCCAGCGCATCTCCTGTGTCTGCACTGCTGTGCTTTTAAATGATGCATTGCTTTGGTTTCTGTTTCTGGGGCCTGTGGTGGATAATACCAACAGTTTTTGAACTGCCCTGGTATCCTGTGTGCACCGGTGTAGCTCACTCCTGCCGTGACCCTGTGAATATCACTTTCAGTGGCACGGATCCGTCCTGTTGCTCTTGACTCCGCGGTGCCGCGCAGGCTCTCCTGTAACTGACAGGTGCATTTCTCGGGGGACTTATTTGTCAACCTGGAATTCCCCTTCCTCTGCTTTAGCAAAAACCTGTCGACACGATTAGCATGGGGACTGCTGATTCACCAAGTGGGAAACAAGAGGAGATTGTTTATTTGCTAATGTCAGACGTCAGTTCAAGGTAATCTCTGACCCTTGGTCAGGTCTCAGGAAATGAAGCTAAGTGATACCTCGGCCAGTTTACTTTGACAGAAGAAGCAAAAAATTAGTATAAACTATATAGAGATTAAAAAAAAAAAAAAAAACAAAATGGAAACAGCCTTCCACCTCGGAACAACTGGTAGCAAGGAATCCCCAGTGTATTGTCTCTTTGAAGGTATCTTCATCCATCTTTGTGGCTTTTTACTTAAAAAAACTAACCTAATCCTAACCTAATCCCCTTCAATTTTCAAGGAGAGTGGGAAGAGGGTATAGAAAAAAGAACAAACAAAAACACCACCAAAACAATGGAAAGCCTTCATGCTAACAGAGGGGTAAAAAGTATGTATAAATTACATTGCCAAAAGACCTTACTGATGGCAAGTTGGTATCTCACCAATAAAATAATATGAAAGGTGTTTAATTTGTGGGATAAATTAATGGTTGGCAGCATGAAAAATCCATACTGTATACAGCATCCACCAAGCCTCTCCTCTGCTGGATTTCATGTCCCATTTGGTACCGAACAAAAGTATTCGGGGCTTTTAACAGTGGCTAATACTATGATTTCACAGAGCTGATTACATCTTTCATGATGTCTGCTCTTTACATAAACTGGATGAGACTGGATATATTTTTAAGTCTGAGCCAGAAGATGACTGAAGTATCTCCCTAAAACCCCTCTGATTTTAAATTGTAGCCTAAAGTAGGGTCTTAATCAGTCGTTGGTGCAAATGACTGGTGAGCAGCTGCCAGCCTGATCCGAACAGCACTGATGCTAGCAGGAATCCTTAGCACCATTGTGAATGGTCCGTGAAAGCAAGGAGCCTGAGATTTTCCTTCCCACTTGAAACCCACACAAAGGGACTAGCAAAAAATATCTCAGGGTCAGTTTCCAGTGGAGGACAGTGTTACTCTTAAGAAGTGTTACTCACAGTTTGTTTTTTGTGTCTCTGGCCATTCACATACACTCCTGTCTCACTGCCTTCCTATGCCACCTGTGAATGTGCAGTCCCTAAACGGGAGCTTGGTCGTGGTAACCCTCAGAACAGAATCTCCCACCACAGGTGGAAATAGAAGTAGTCTTGGGCAGACACACAGTGGCAGAATTTGAGATAAATGAATCCTTATCTGCTACAGTTCCCTCCTAAATATCCTTACCAGCATCCTGGTGAGATGAGTCTCCATTTCTGGTCCGATGATAGAAACAGATGATCTTTTAATAGTTCCAGTGGTGGGAATGCTGTTCCCTCGTCTTCCGATGAGGAGTTTAGAAACCGACAGGTAATTAGCAGGAGCAGCTGTTCATATGAATAGGCCTATGTCCAGCTTTCCCCTCTTCAACTGTTATGCTCTGTGGAAACAAGGAAAAATGATATATCAGTGCAAGGGCAACTTCATTTCATGTTCTCTTTCATCTCCTCCATCACCTACAGTAGTTCCAACAATACTGCTGTGGTAGCAGGTACCACTTAAAGCTGAGACCTGCAAAAGAATGAGACCCTTGACATTTGTGTCAATGGATGCAGAATTTATCCTTTTTGTTATACGATGTGGGACCTAAGTGTGGCGCCTATTTCTTGAAATTTGGAATTATAAAATTTCAGTTTTCAATGGTGGTTTTGTTCAGAGAATGCCACTAAGTGGGTGCAAACAATCTGTTGCATAGACAGTTTCAAATAGAAGAAGATAAAAGTACATTTTTTAGAGTTCTTTGGGGGGATTTTCTGCTTTGGTGTCTTCTATGTCAACATTTTGTGAGGCGGGTGGGAAAGGAAAGAAATACGCTAGAGGCTTCAGTATAAATTAAGACGTGCTTTCCAAATCATTAAAGGGAACTGTTAATATTCACAGACACTTCCAGGGGTCAGTTCAGCCTACCTAGGATCTGAATTGCCATCTGGCTATGCCAATCTCTGTTCATTCAATACATAGTGAACTTAGGGACTAGACTCCTAATACCAAGATGCTGTTTCCAATTTTGTATTAATATTCTACTCAGATGTGGAAGATTGTACTTCCATTAGAATCATCTAATTCAGAGGGTGGTTTTTTTTTTTTAATGTGAGCTGTTGCCTTGTCAAAAGGAGTTCTGCTGGTGATGTAGTAATTCAGATTGCAAAGTTATGCATCAATAATTGCTTGTTGGGCTCAGCGAGAGGCAGGACCCTGCAGGGTTAAGTGTCTCATGAATGTGCAGAGACGTCCTTTGCCTTTGGGAGTTCTCCAGTGTGGGGAAGGAGTGGAGAGGGGAGGCAGAGAAACGGGGTGAAGGAAGGCTTGTTCACCAGCAGCCAGCAGTACAGCTGTGAAGAGAACTGGTGATTCAGCCTTGTGTCTTTGACTGCTGGTCCCTGATTCACTCCAGCTGAGGTGTCAAGTTAGGAGCTAATCTCCTTCAGCTCACTCTGCAGTCAATGAAATCTCTTGAAGCGTTTCTGAAGGACAGGTTACTTAAGAGCTTGAAGTTAATGAGATAAATTGAACAGTTGGTGCCCCTTTAAGTTGCTGTCACTTCTGCCCATTGAAATCTCCAACGTGCATTTGGTATGGCAGCATGACAAATCCTAAGCAACAGTAATGATGACTTCAGTCTCTCCAACACCAGTTAGCCAATATAATATAAAAGTGTTAGTAGTATAGGTTGTATTTTTGGTTAGATATGCGGTTTCTCTAGCTGGGGGAAGTGCTCCATGCAGAGCCCCATCAATAGCTCTGGAAACCATACTCAGTGTTGCTAATTGGATCCTCTGCATTTCCTAAATTGAGGGAGAAATGCTGGAGCTGAGAAAGAGGCTGGAGCACCTCTTCTCCCTATTCACTCTGCAGCACTTCTGCAGCTGCAACCATTGTTTTTCCAAGTAATTTCCAGGAACCCAGACAAAGGAGATTACATGATCACTACAGTGGCCTCTCTGAAGAGACAGTGTGATTAAATGTGTTGATTAGAAATTTGCTGCTCACCTCCGATAGCAGTGGCATGGATCAAAAAGTCAGCCATAGGTGAAAAAAAAAAGCTGCCTTTTAGGAAGAACTGGGAATACATTTCTGCCAAATACTTACAAGAGTGTAGCATAACTAACAAGTGAGCAGTGAGTTGAAAAGTTTTCCAGGCAAGTCATTTACCATGTAAAAAACACATGTATGAATTTAGATGTCTGTGCCTACGCCATACATGGACATTGTGGTAGCCACTGCCTACTCTGCAGCTGACTGCAGATACTCAAGGACATCAGCTGTCCCAAAAACTGAGCAAGTTTTTTGGCCTTCATCTCTTCTGCACCACCTAGCAATATAGTCACTCTGGCCAACTGTAAAGTAGCTTAGTTTCCCCTTGAAGAGGAAGGTCTTGTTTACACTAAAGTGTATACTTAGGGTTTCCTACTGTCTACTGCAGGAACATGGCTTATGTGGGGCAGAGAGCTGAGATGAAGAACTCAGGGTCCCTGTAGAACCTGCAGAACACAAGAATTAGGTGTCCAACTCAGGAGAGCTTCTCCCCTTTTCAGCATGTGAGGGGTGGTGGAGGAGAGAAGACTGGCTGGTGCACATTTGCTCTTACAAAGCACAGTACTTTGTGTGTTTTCCAAAATTCGTTATATCTAGAAACAGGTACATATTTTCAAAGGTCTCATTGGCAAGAGTTGAGACTATTTGTGTTACTTAGGCGTTTTGATCTCTTGTGCTTGAAGTTCTGTAAGCATTAGGTAATAGATAATGTCTATTCTGATGTGGTTTTTAAAAATATGTAGACAAAATCTACATTTTGTAGAGCATGGGGAAGGGAATGTTTTATACATAATAAACTTTTTTGGCATTGTCTCATTTTTCCTTCTTGTTTGTCGTCTCCTGGTTTTGCACCTTGGACTCAAATTTCAGTGTGCTGAGGCACTGCAAGTGTTTTTGTGTGGTGGGGTTCCAGAATGATCCAGAGGGCTGTGCAAGCAAACATACGACGCACATTAAATTTCCTCATATAATTTACAGGTTTTACAGAAAACCTATGATGAAACTAAGATTTCAAACCTGATTTTCCCATGCTCCAGTGATTCAAGAGCAGAGTTGGACATTTTTGTAAAATTTTTAGCCTAGCCTTTAGCATGTGGGCTTAACTAATTAGGGTTAGATTTTACAGCCACTTTGGATAATAAAAAGATGTGAAATGTGATACTAAGATATTTATCTCTCCAGAATATTGCACTTTTTTTGGCCCTAGGAGGCCTCTGTTTCAACAGAAACTTTGCCATTCAGCTACCTGTGAATAAAAGATTCTTCTCTAGGTCAGCAGAGCAGACCATGAGCTTTTGAACTAGAACAGACTAAGTTTGGTCCCTTTGGCCACTGAATAATTGAGCAGACAGGAGATGTGACAAAAAGTGACAAAACAAAACTTTTGAGGCTGCTGTCATTTTTGTTACACTGCACAGGAAAACAGTGTTTTCCTTGAAGAGTTTTAGAGAGAGGAGAGAGGAACAGAATTTTTTATTACTCCACACGCTCCTTAGCAACAGCACTTTTTGCTTCCAGTTTGGGGCCACACCTATAGGCTCAATCCCTCCCCAGAGTGACCCCATTGAAACTGGGGATGAAGCTGCCCTCCACAAGATAAGCTCCGTTTGTCATGGCAGGTCTGAGTGTGGCACTTTGAACTCACTGTGTATGGCCAGAGGCTCTTCTGTCTTGAAAGGAGCTGGATTTCCATCTCAGGCATACAGAGACGTTTTCATCCTAGACAGGACTCGGCCCTCCTTGCTTTAGTGATGCCTTGACTTTTCCTGTGGCTCCGTGTCTGCACTCCTGACACGGCTTCCGAGTGCTTCACAGACAAGGGCAGGAAGAGCCATGGTTATGTATAATGCTTCCACTGGTTGCAAATGAGGCTCAAGAGCTTCAAAAGTGTTTGGAAAGTGTGCCAGGCCTAGAAGATCAGCGTGTGCAATAACAAAAGGAGTCGATAGATACGCAAGAGTGTGTATAGGAGCCAGAAGACTACAGTGTCAGGATTCAGGAGCTGCCAATGTGTGCAGCTTAACCAGCTGACCAGTGCAACCAGTTATTTTGTTTTAAATTGTCATCCATTTTTCTTACTCATATTTTTAATCTATTTGCTTTCTATATTTTTCGTTTTTTAAACAAGTGAGTAAAATGAGAGTAAATATTATTACAGTGTAGAGGTCAAGAAGCTACATCTTTGAAATCACCACAATACTTTTTGATTCTCTCTTAAGCTTGGGTTGCTGACAACATGAGTATGAAACATTTTTACCGTAGCTCTATTTTCCATTCTTGCCTTTTTTCAATCTGTTGAACTGACTAGCCAAGTGCCTCTCCCTCTCTCTCTCTCTGTGTCTCTCTCCCTCTCTCTCCCTCCTTTTCTGGAATAAGCCCTCTCAAATGTATTCATTTCCTACAAATCTAATAAAAATAAGGCTGTGGATAGAGGAGGGAAAGCCTGATTCCCACTGAGGGAAAAGCCTTAGTTGAGATTAAGCACATTACTTTGACAGCAGAGAATCCAAACTGGGAGGAAGACTGGAAAAATTAATGTTCAGTAGTTCCACCATTTGTGCACCTACATGCAGATTTCCTGGCTATCTGCTCCTTCAGAAAGGTAATATATAAGTAAACAATTAAAAAAAAAAAAAAAGGTATGAGTGTAAGAACTGTATCCTAATTTTGGACAAAATTTCACTCTTCTCACCTGGATGACCAGTTTGGCTTAGCTATTATCACAAACCAATTCTAAACCAGGACTTTATGTAAGCATTTATACTAGGGCAAATCACTGCACCTTTCCTCAGAGCTCCCTGGGGCCCATGGGATGGAGAGCAGGGACAAGCAATTTACTGGCACAGAAACATGCTGTTGGAACTGCATATGAAATTCTTTCCTTCTTTTTAAACAAATGGGGATTGGTGTCACTGACCTGAGAGTGCTGCAGAAGCGGCTCCCACGGGAGCTGACCCTGCAGTGGGGTGTGGCAGCTGGGAGACCAGCACCCAGCAGTTCTGCACAGAGCCGTAGGGCAGGAGCCCACCCAAAGCTGTGGGTCAGGGACTTCTGGAGACCCCTGAAAGGGACAAACGTGTACATGTGACTTGAGCTCAGTCCAGTGAGGTCCCACCCACTCAACGTGTCCTTCTCAACCTACCCCCATCCAAACAAATTAGCTTTTCTGTAGGATCTGCTGGGTCCTTTTGCACCCCAAACCTTCACAGAGAGCAGATCTGCTGATCTGACCTGAGTACAAGATACCCTTCACTGCTGCTGCAGTAGGGCTGCCAGGATATTCCTGACATCAAGAGAGCCATCCATCCAATCCTTACTGGTAAATTGGAGCACACATCACATGCTTTTTCAGGCTAATGATGATATAAGGGAGTACAATCCATGGGTTGCCACTGCAGCAGCTCCAGGCAAGCACAACCTCTGCTATTCAAACAAGAGGGAGGAAGGAAGCTTCCAAAATTCACCCAGTCTTTGCCCATCACGAATGATCTTTCTCCTCCTGGCTTCAGGCTTCGTTGGTAATATCAGAGCCAGGTACTGCTGCCACTGAGACTGGGTAAACCTGGTGTAGCTCAGTTTTCACTTGGTTACATTTGACTCTCACAGGTATAGTCAAAGATAGGAAAAAATCTCATGTTATTCTGAAAGCCTGTGCCCCTCAACTGTCTGTCCAAGCAATGTGGCACCAGCCTGCCTGGCAGGGAAGACGGTGCAGGATTTTGTGATGGGTTGAGAGAGACAATAGATCATGAATTCGAGTCTGCCTTGTGCTTCTGTTTGAGCAAATGGGAGCTTTGACTCTAATTTTGTGGAGAGCAGAATCAGGGCCCTGGTCGACAGAAAACAAACCTTTTAAACAAAAAGGAGGAGTCAAATGTGAAGACTGATTTCTTTTTATCAGAGTTAAAAAGTACTTAAGACTCGGAGGAAAAATATTTGTCTGAATTATGGCAGTGAAAGTGAACTTTTCAAAGAGCTCTCTAAATAGATTTGTGTTTTCCTTTCAAAAGTTCACTGCTGAAAGTTAAGAAATCCTCAATAAACATTAAAATTCATTTACAAAGTTATAGGTGTGAATATGAAGCATAAAATGAATATACAAGAGCTCTTGCTTAATATATGTGCAATTGATTCTTTTTTTTATTATCCCTGTCATAATGATCATTGCTTATTTCAATTGAAATCTGTTTTTGATGGTTAGTTCTAAGCAGATACTTTTTCTGCGATTAACATCATTGGACATCTCATTACAGGCAATCAAAGATTTTGATCTTAAATACTTTTTGATAATTAATTTGATGTTTTATTGAGTGTTTTTGGCAATGTGATAGATGCAGGAGACAAATTCTGCATTGTACGACGCCGTGAAAAACTTGGACTAAATAACTTATCACAAAGAATATTTACCATTTGGAAAAAACCAGCTATATTTAGAGTAAAGTCTCTCTAACTAGTTCTCCTGTAATGTGCAATTTAAGATTGACATGCCATCTAATCTATAACAGTGGATTACACCACTTTCCTTACTGCTGCATTCAAATATTGAGCCTAGTTTGAAGTATTGATTCAGCTGTCTTCAGCCACTAGAAATATGACAGTTTATACCAGCTATCTGGTTAGTAATGTCTCCATAAAGTGATACATTTGAAAAATACACGCTTAAAAATAATACTTTAATTTTTGCTTGCTTCTTAAAAAGACCATCATAGTTGTCATTAAATGAAAATAAAATGCTCCAGTTCTGAAGGACAAGGTTTATAATTTTTTTTACTGCAGTTGATCAGGTCAGATGTACAGCCCTTGTGCAGATGATACTCCTTTTACAACCAACGTTGTGGACATCTTCATTTTATTTTGATTTTTAAACAATTTTGCTCAGGGAAGCTTTGCATAATTGGACCATTATTCCATCAGTGTGCTGGTTCAGATATGAGCTCTCACATCCAAGGGGCTGGTCTGTTTAAAAGCTCCTGTGTGTCAAAGGAGGGGAGAGAAATACAAGTGTTAGGAATTATTCATACGGCCACAACGAGATTTCAAGGCAAAAAATAAATCCTGCCTTAATTTTTGCACTGTGAGGTGGAGGCCGAGCTGACCTTCCCACCTAAAGACACTCTGCCTGCTCACGGCTCACTTCTTCTGTAGTCCTTCTGGCAGCATGTCTTGCTTCGAGTTTCCCTCCGTCCCACCTCGCAGAAGATAACCCAGAGACTGAGGGACAGAGACACCACTGAAGGGAAAATCTCCTGGGGGTGACACTATGCTAATACCAAATAAATAACAAAATTAAACCCAAACTTGTTAGTGGGTAGGTCACACCGCCAACCCTTTTAAGACAACTTCTCGATGCTGGAGGGAAAAGAATATGAATCAACAGGCAGGACAGAGACCCTGCTTCTGCTGAATGACTCATTCCGGGAGTGAATTGTCTTCATTAGCATAGTGTCACCCATTTATTTTCCTCTGTGGAAGGAAAGGGCTTCGATTTCCTCTCTTCCTCACATGACCTTCTCCAAAGTTATTGTAGAAAACCACTTGGAGATCCAGCACCAGCTCTGTTGTTTTCCTGCTTTTCTCCTTTTTTTTTTTTT
>VZTA01026246.1:42548-74989 GCA_013398855.1 Mohoua ochrocephala
TTTTGAGTGTGACAATAAATTCTACTTGAAACCAAAATCTTTGTAGGCTGCTTAGTCTCTATTCTATTTAATTTCCTATATCAGGACTACATTATGACATTCTAATCAGGTTCCCACATCACACCCATCGCTACTGAAGTGACTTTTATTTATTGTTTCTTCCCTTCTCTCTTGTGCCCTCCTTCATAAGAAGGACATTGGGGCTATCTGGGAAATGAAATGACTCACTCAGTGAGAAATCCATTTGTATCATGCAGGAAGGGCAAAACAGATTTGCTCAGTTGCTTGCAGAATGTGAGGGCAGACCTTCTTGGTGGTTTTCCAGTGCCTTTCCCTGTGTTTCGAGCCTGGGAAACAAATAATTTTGAAATTGCTTTTTCTAACTTGGTTTCGGTGTTTTCTCTCATATCTGTCTCGAGGAGGTTACTTACAAGAGAATGAAGAAAGGGAGAGTGAGGAAGGCAAGGGGCTGAAGATAGAAGGGTCGGGTGTAGCCTTGGACAGAATCTGGTGAGGTTATCCAGCGTATCTTCCTTATTCCAAAGAGGGATCAACTGTTCTTTTCTGTAGAATTTGAACAGGAGGTTTTGTTGAACTCTGTGGAGCTGAATTTCTGGCCTGATTATTATCTAATCCCAACATGTGAGATTAAAATTGATAGTTCTAAAGTTGAGAAATACATACGTGAGGAATGAAGCTTTTAGCTGTATTGATCAAACTACCAGTTTTATATGAGAATTAGTTGGTATTTAATCTATCTAGCAGCATATATCAAAATTACAACCTAAGGTTTTTAATACTTACAAAAAAAAATTGGGAGGGGAGGCTTGGGGAGATATAAATCAATGGGATAAACTGTAATTAGCTTTTTTTCTGATAGATTATAGTTCCTTCCCCGAACGAGAACTCAGTAGAGTCACTATATATATTTAAATTGCATTAACTATCCTAAGAGCTGTAAAATACCTGGAGCATGGGAGATGTCTAATATAATAAAGAAAATAGTAAGTAACAATATATAACTAGGAGCTAGTGTTGAATTTTTATGGGTCATGTTGTTTATAGGCTTATAACTGTACTCTTGGTTGGAGCACGCACTAAGGAATACCTAACTAAGAATCAAGGAAAATACTCTGCCAGAAGATTTGCATGAGTCCCTTTCTTTTACAAACTCTATGTATTAACCATGTTCAAATATGGTAGCCTGCTCATGGAATGTTAGACTAAAAAAAGAAAAAAGAATAGCAAACTTTTGTCAAAATATACTTTGTGTTTGTTCAAATATTTTTCAGTATCAAGTGTAAAAGATTAGAGAGAATTACTTAAATTAAAAAAAAAAAACAAACCACAAACAAACAAACAAACAACAACAACACCCAAAAAACCAAAAAATAACCTGTTAACATTCCAGAAACATTGAATTTTAAAATTTCATTACTATTCTGCCCGACTTGCAAGTTCTGAGAGCTGAGATTTTGTTGCAACAGAACCTGAGTTTTACTGGCAACTGAAGTTGTGGCCAAGGAGAACTCAAACACAGACCTGGAGAATCAAGTTTTGAAGAAACCTTTTGGCATTAATCAAGCTGACATCTTTAGGATGTTTTTTTCATACACTTTCTCCACCACTAACATTTTCAAGGCTGCGCTCAATCACCTCCAGCACACGTCCTCAGTAGTTTTATAACTGGTGGTTGACTTATCGAGTTGTCCCTCCTCTTCATTGCCACTTTTATTTGGCTTCAGATCCTGAAATCCTCGTTCTCCAGTTCAAAGTGACTTTGTCAGAGTATCTGTATGTGACTTGGTCTTACACCTGGGCCTAGCTGAGGTGCATTTAGTAACAACTCTTTAAACCTTGGTACAGTCATAAAACCTTCCAAGAAGATTGCAGTTAGCTCATCACCTTCTAATGGATGTCTTGTACAGCCCTTGAAGCAAAGAAAACTCACGTACTGTTCTGAAATGCACCTTGGATTTGCTGTGCTTCTGGTCATCCAACATTAACACCAAATGTTTGCAATTAGAGTGCCTATTGTAGAGACTCAGGAGTTCTTTGGATATAGAGCAGCAAATTACTCTGAGATGATGGTAGGCATTATCCCCCATAGGAGAGATCCTATTTTCAGTGACATGCTATCTTAATTCTCTTTTACAGCTGCTATGCAGGAAAAAAATTATGCTGTGTTTCAGTGCAACTCCGGGCATTCGGTTGTTGGTTTGCATCATGGTAAAGTTTTCTTTGGCCCCACTGCTGCTTTCTTTACTTACGACAATGCATCTATCAGGATTTTTAGGCTAACTTAGGGATCTGCCTGCTTCTGTGTTTATTATGAGTCTCAATCAAGCCACCGAGTCTTCTTTAAAAGCACAGAAAGCCTGGAAGTGCTTAGGATGTAAGGAAAAAAAGCAGCTTTAAGACCTTAAAGGAGGAGGGAAAGAGTGGGTGGCAGATGAGGATAGGCGCAGGGAAGTTTACATCCCTGTTCTTTCCTTATGGTCCAATGGACAGAACTTTAATTCCACAAAGACCTGAGTCAACTCTGTTGAATTCCCTGGCCACAGTAGACATCCTACATGACTTTAGAAGTTCCTTAGCTTTGTCTATGGCTCAGTTCCCCTTCCTGCTTACTTGCTTTTAGGCAGCACATTGCTGATAGCAAGATATTCATAATTAGTGTCAGGGTAATAGATAGGAGTTGAACAGATGATCTGAGAGTGGTGACTTACCTCAGGGCCATATGCCAAGCCCTGGCTAGTGCAGGAATGAAGCCAAGTTCTGTGAAGGTTGGTGGCTTCCTAGTGAGACTTTCTGCTTGCTGCGCTGTGCTGATTGACAGGAGAAAGGGGCCACACTGTTTGGTGTGCTCCAGGATTGGATAGATTATGTACACATACCACCACAAACAATCAATTTAAAATATTTCTTGTTGTTGTTATCACTTGGACCTCGATGCAGCAGTGGGTGAAGGCACTGAATATAAACACTGGATGAAGCATGATGGGAAAGAATATCTGATCTGAAAACTGACCTTGGTCTTGGAGGCTAATCCAGTTTGGTGCTCAGTGTGTTCATCTCCCCACCAGCTTCACCAGAACATGAGCAAGCTGTGCACCTTGAAGGATCAGCCTCCTTTAGTACGTATTTTAGCCTTTGGCAATGCATTAATTAAATGAGGATAATGCTTACTTTCCCCTTGAGGATATTGTGAGACTTGGTGTAGAGAGATATTTTGAGCCCTTCTCGTGAAAGGCACTGCACAGAGTAAATGCCAAGCGTTATGCACCTCTTGAGAATCAAAAGGTCACCCACTGAAGACCAGGCTAAATTCCCATTGATTTTTATGAGAACTCTGAGTGGAGCCCAGAAAAACAATCCCCAGGGCATGGAGTGATCCTTCTGGCCTAGTCAGTGCTGGGATCGTGTAAGCTTTGATACTTTCTGGAATTAAATAATTCACTTCTTTCTTAATTTCATCATCATTAATTTAGCCTATCTTGAAGAGAAGCAATAGGTCAGTTGGATGGGGGCTAAGGAAGCCACATGGAACAAGCGAGGAGGAATTAATTAGGTATGCTGCTGGCAATGTGCTGCTACCCTCTGTGGAAGTCACAATGCTTAGAGCTATGGAACTACCAGGGAATGAAAAATAAAATAAAAGGCTTTAGATTTACGATTCCCGCTCTTATGTGTTCTTGCCGTCGTTCATATGGATTAGGACTTAAGTTCAAACATTCCCTGTAGAAATGAGGGTTTGCTGACTTAGAACAAACAGCATTAGGAATACAGGTTAGGCAAACTCAGAGATATTCAGGTTCATCTTAAGTTTCAGCTGGAGCTGGTCTGAAGTGCTATGTTTAATATTTTTTACTCTGCTGCGGCAATATTCACAGGATAAACAGGAACTGTGGAATCTATATTGGTCAGAATGCTTCAATGCTGTTTTGAGGGAAAAATTTAAACTAGACCTAACACTCGAATATTTTTATAAATCTTCCTTGTCTGTTTCTGTTTCTAGCTTTTTCCAATATCTGTCCTTTCTACCGTTTCTGGGTTATTTTGGAGTCACCCTGGGCAGTGCTAATGTTGAGAAGCCCAGGTGTACAGGAGAGACAAACTCCTTCAATCTGAATAAGAAGCGGAAAGTGATATCTTGGTATCCAGCACTGTGGCAGTGCACAGAGGTCAAGAACCAAGGCATCTCCATACAAATTAGACTTTATATAAACGTAGCTTGAGGCATAGAAGTTGTAAAAGTTACACTCATCAGATGAGAGAAAATAAAATAATTAAATATAAGGTTAGCGGTAGGAGCAGGAAAAAAATTAAGAGTGACAGACAAACACAATTTTCGCCTCTGTCTCATGGAAGTCAGGCAGATGTGCTTCTATGGAGGCTGGTAACTCCTCTGTTCAGAGAGTTTCCAACTACCACAGGGAACAGTAAGTTTCAATAAACAGGAAAAGAGCTGCAGAAAGCTATCGTGATGTGGAACTGCCAGCAAAGATGTTAAGCACAGGATTATTTTCATTACATCTTCAGGACTGTCGTGCTGTCTCAGTCTATGGAAGCTGTGAAGATGATATTAAACAAGCATCCCACTTGATTAGACAAACTACTGGATGTTAACATTTCCTTCTGGATCAGCTGATCTTTTGGGATTCCTCACAGCTCTGATCACTAGCTTAAGAAACAGTAACACTGATTTGAGACCTGAACGTTGAAGAAGACAGACATGGAAATATTATGTACCTTGTAATAATTTTTTCAGCTGGTCTGGAACACAAGTCCAGACTTAAAATCATGTAACAGCTGAAAATGTGACTCTTAGCCTAGTTGCACAGTTCAATTCTCTTTCTTGTCTGGGGCCAAGGTTGTCCCCAGGGCTGTTTGATTTTGTTCTGCTTGATCCTGAGCACCAATTCCCTATTCTTCATAAATCCAAAAGACAGAGGAACAGATCATAATGAAGGCGAATCCCATGTTCAAGGAAGCTAAAAGGCTAGAAGGGATCATAAATTGTAAAACCACTCTCTAGTTATCCCACTAGTGAAGTGACTTCTCCTTTCCACTTCTCACCCTCCCTTGCACCCATTCTGACCATGAATTTTGGGCCTGTACCAGCCAGTGTTGATACCGAATCAGAAGGCTCATTTCTTTGTCTCCACATCAGGCAAAACATTCACTGGTGTCATTAAACAAGGAGCCTCTTTCTGAAGCATCTCTCCTCTGGAAAGAGCCTTCTGATTTCTGCTTTGGGGAATGCATTAATGATGCCGACAGGGAACTCTCTTGCAGGTCGTTTCTTGCAGCGTACGAGGATTTTACTCTATCAAAGGGTTTCTGGCTGTCTCTCAGGGCCCAGGCAGCATTGCTGCTCTAATTCCTGGGCCTGGTTTTCATTTAGCTTTTTACTACTTCTACCCTGGTGTGACTCCACTGACCTGCAGAGGCTTTTCTCCGATTCATGCTAAAGTAGCAGGCTATAGTTCACTCGGAGATCCTGAATCCACCCTTTCCAATTCTTCTTCTCCATTTCAGTCACAATGGCCAGATGCTGATCTTTGTTTCATCGACACCTGCCTGAAAAATAACTCTGTTTGTGTGCACCTGTTGAATGAGTTTAGGGACAAGCCGCCTCGGAGCCTGTCTGTATGAAGGGGGTCAGATGTCACCACTGAGCAGCTCCGGTTGTGAAGGGTCATGCATAAACTTTCAGGTGTGTTCTGTTTCCAATTTCCCTCCCTCAGATGCAAAGTCTTTCCTCTGGGGTCTGTGTTTAAAAACTTGTTCTACAGAAGAAGGGTGAAAAGGTGATATTTGCATATGTGCAAAAGCACCTGGTTTTGGGTGAGAATCTTGACAGAGCAAAGATGTCAGTTTTAATCAACTCCTCTTTTGTACAAGACTGCTGAAAATTCTCTTATCTGACACAACAAAACCAAAATTTTCTAGCAATGCTGTTTGATGTGAGGAGTTCCATTCCAAGCACTTACTTGCTCAGAAGCTGATTTAGAAGTTGTGAGACCTGACGCCTAATCCCACATTCAAAGTGCTGTCACACGTGTCCGGTTATTGGAACTCTGTGCCTCAGTTTCCCCTGTTATAAAAGGAGAATAGCTACCATTTTCCTATGAAAAATACATTGAGGATTAGGCAAATTACATAAAAGGAAACACCTGAAATCCAAATGCTGTTAATAAGAGCTTATTCTCCATATGGCTTCAAACTCTCAGAAGCTAATTCAAAGTACTGGTGGGGTGTGTGTGTGTTAAGAAGGGAAGCAGTAAGACCATTTATGAAAAGATAAACAGGCTTAAGGTAACTGTACCTGAAAAGCTGTCATCAGCATAAGGGGTGGCTTGAATTGAATGACAGGACTGTGCGTGTGTTTATTTGTAGAAGTAAATGTAAAACATCTGTTGGACCTGTGTATTTAAACCTCCTGGGAGCAGCTTTGAAGCTATATACCTCTGTGTCTACTCATTTCCTTTCTCCAGGTTGGTGACTAAAGATGAAAAGAAATCAAAATATGCCTAAAACAATCTCATGTGCCAATCTGGATGTGGTGTTTCAGGCTTGTTCAGACTGTAAGGCTTATTTATGGTTTATTTTGTCACCAGCGATCTCCAGTAAAAACCGTGGCCTTTTATTGTACATTTGGTTCTTGTTATTCCCTAGGTAATTAGACAGCAGATCCAGGTATTGAACACACATTCCTTCACTAGCTATCTAAAATTAAAGGTAATCATAAAGACATTATGGAACACATCAAGATTTCCTTTATTACGACATTAATAAGACATTATGCATCGCACCCCATTTGATTAGCATATGGTGCCTCAGAGCAAATCAGTTAACACTGATGCATCTATTAAAGTGTCCAAGCAATATTCCGCATCTCCTAAGTGATGCACGATAAATACACTGCTGTGTGGCCGCCTTCACCCAGCCCCTGCCAGCCTGACACAGCTCTAAATCTCCCGTGATGAGCTGGATGCACTGCAGATGCAACGCTGGGATGCCACCACAGGGCTTGGAGGGCCCTTGCCAGAAAGAGAGAAGGAATTTAAGGGCACGTTGTAAGCCTTTGTAACCCAGCTAAGCTTGTTTTAAGAGCAAGCTTGGTTTAAATTGTGAGTTCAGTGAGTGAGGAGTGAGTAAGGCTTTCGTCCCTCTGAGACACTGCTGTTAAATTACCTGGTTCCACTGCATCCCAAAGCCCCGTGAGCACAGCTCCCCCATGAAGTTAGTGTTGTAGCTCGGTGCCTTCCTCTGCAACTGTGCGAGTGAACCAGTTTCAAAACATTCCTCCCATCCTTGGTTAGGGAATTACAGCAGAATCATTAGTGCATGCATTGTCCTGAACCGTGGTGCAGTCAGCAAAGACTGGAATAAATACATTAATTTTAGGGTTTGATAAATTTGAGTTTTGCCTTGTGACTCAGTGGTCAGGTTTCCATCTCGGATTTGGACTCACTTCTGCTCTCAGAGTATAATTCTTATTGCCTAATTCTGTCCTTTTACATTTTAAATTATGCTTCTATTTAGAATTTATTTCTCTCTTCTGCAAGTCAGAATTTCTATTATTAATCCTGTGCAATATTAGAGACATGCAGGAAATACTATGAAAAATTCAATTTACTCTTAAAAATTTATATTATTATGGTAAAAAAAGAAACAAGAATGCTACTCATCTTAGAGTTCAACATATTTCATTATATTTAAACCATTTAATGACATTTAATAAATAGACTAAAGACTGGTTTGGATTCGGGGGTTTTTTGTATTGTTTTTTTTTTTTTTTTCCCAGAAATTCAACCACAATTCACAGCAAATTCTGTTGGATTGTGTCACATAACTGTGAGATTAAAGCAAACAGTAAATATATTATCCCTCTTTTTCCAGGATGGGAAAAGTGCATCACAGGATAAGTTACATGACACAACAGAGTAACAGTAATAGCCTGGATATTAAATACATAGCCTTGTTTGCCCTAGATAAAGTCCCTGTGCATTTCTTTCTAGAGATTGTCTCTTACTGAGCAGCCTCTATTGTTCAGATATTCTGCCTGCAAGACTTTGTCACTTACTCAGTGTAGTAAAGTACGAGCTAAACACTTGAAACATTTTCTCTCTAACTATAACTTTCAGGCACTTCAGGAACATAAAGGACCATTTTTAAGTGTGGCACATCCTATTTCTTTAAAAGAACAAGTCAAAATCTCTGATGTGCTTTTGAACTTCTGCAAAATCCACACTGCACTTTCTTTGCTTGATGACTCTCACACTCTGACAAGTTGGGGGAAGGTTGCCTGAGGTCAGCTGAATCAGACAGGAGTAAGCAAAACTCTTCCTTGTCTAGTCTGTAGAGAGAGGATCACCCCGATAAGAGAATTAGCCACGTGCAACCACTGGGCTCTTCTGCGATGAGCTGACAACTGCCTGTCTTCCTCAAAATTAGATTCTGTAATTTATTTTTTTTTAGAGCAATAATAACCTTTCCTGCACTGCTAACATGAATGATTTTTTTTTTTTTTTTTTTTATTTTTAGTTTTTAAAACAAAATCCCAATTGGCAAACAAGAAATATTATCCGGGAAAAGTTCAGTAAACTGTGAATGCTGCGAATGCTGCAGATACCCAAGAGCTTAGAGGCCACAGTCAAATGGGGAAGCAAGAGGAATGTGAGAGTGGAGAACAGAGGAAGAGAGAGTAGGTACTTCAGTTTGATGAGAATCATCTGAGTTTCTCTTCATGTCCCTGCAGTTCTGCCTTCCACTGGTGCCTTTCATCTGCGAAGCTCCCAAGTCGTGCCACTCAGGCACTCCTGGAATTGTGGGCATGTAGCAAAGTTTTTAGAGCAGGAGCAGCCTCGGTGTGTGGCACATGCTGTACATGCATTTTTCTTGAACTCAGTCTATAAATGCACATATTCAGACGCACATACAGGAAGCCTATTCTGGGGTTTAACAAACACCTTGTTTTTTTACAACATAAAGCTTGTGTATAGCTTGAAGAAAGGTGGAAAAGAGAAAATATCCTTTTTTTCTTTTTTTTTTTTTTTTTATAGAAAGCTGTAAACTGCAAGGTATTTATTCAAGAGACAAGAGCTGTTCCCAAGAGCTATTCCAGTTGCTTTTAGAGCTCTCTCTGTGTTTCTCTTTGTGTGGAAGAATTTTAATATTTGTCCCCTTCTTTTTACTTTTAAATACAATGTAAGTGGATCTGTGACAGTTTGAACTCCCTGCTTACATTTTCCCTGACTGAAAGGGCTGCAGGAAGATAGGATAAAATTTAGAGGCACGGGTCATAGTTTTGATAAAACACATTTCAAGAATTGCTGCTACAGGAATGCTACAGCTGAGATTTTCGCAGCTAGTAAAATGTAATCTCAAATGTTTTTGCTTGCTTTGCCCAATAAGAAATTCATCAAAATGGGGTTAGATCCTAATTTAAAAAGCTAAAGGAGATGATTGTTAGAAGTGAGTACAAGATGGTGTGAGTTACTTCTCCACACCACTCACCCTCCCATAACATCTTTAGCATAAGATCAAGAGAGGCATCTCAGTTACCCGTTCCTCTCCACTGCTGCCACAGCACCGCCCTTGGAAAAGCTGTGTATTGATTCACTCAGGCTCTTCGAGAATTTTTTTTCCTCTGTGGGCCACAAACCTTCAGGTTTACAGATGTTTGCAACATGTTTGCACCTATTAGTTTTTTCCCTGACAGTGCCATGCGCAACCAGCCCTGTGAAACAGCAGCACCCACCTTCTTTCCTGTGTCCATTTAAACACCCATGGGCTCTTCTGATGAGGCTGTTCACATTTGCGTGTAACCTCTCCAGCTACAGAGGTTTCAGTGCCCCCAGGTTTGCAAAATGCATGCTGATGGTGGGCATAGTAGCCAACGCTTCAGCTGCAGGATGGTTTATTGCACAGGAAGTGAGCTTGAACCTCTAATTCTTTGCTCTGGCACTGATTTCTCTGAAACTATGAGCAATTTGTTTTACCTTTGAATCCTCCTTTCTCTGAATCACAGTGCTTACCTGCTTTGAGGTTTAATCAAGGAAACTGTGCAAGTGCCAGATACTGTATAAAAGCAAGAGGCAATTATTAGAAGTGGGCTTTGACTTTTCAAAGGTAGGATAACAGATGCTGGGTAATAAATCTCATTAACGATGATAGGGAAATTGTCTTACTTTTGAACTCTCATGTTTGTTTCCTAACTTTTGTTACTGCTTAATACTTATTCTGGTTTCACTGTTTGTTTTCCAAAAGTGCTGAAAACAATTAGATGACACAATGAGCTATTATTTCCCTAGGGTGTCCTAGCACTTTCAGATCTGTGTTTATGTTTAGGAATTATTGAAGCATATTGTTTTGATATGGCTTTAAGCAAAATGATTGGCTTTCAGATCTAACCAACGCTGAGATCTGAAATCTGTTGAGCAAAGTTGCAGGGTTTTTAAACAGAATGTTGCAGTTTGAAATTGATACGAGATATTTCACCGACTTAACATATTTGTGTATGTGTATGCGCACTTGTCTACTGACAAAAATTATTGACTTAATAGGTTCTGATTTTTCTCTCTCAATTTGGAATGGGGAAAACATGTCTCTTGTTCGCTCATGATGGGAAATCTGCTTCCTGTCCACTTATATCAACAGCTCTGAATGTGGAGCTGCAAATCCAGCCTGGACTTGATTGCTCTCAGAAGTGTTTCTGCAGCTAAGAAGCTGCAGTGTAGCACTTGGTTCCACATGAGGAGCATCAGATGTGCTTTAGGATTTACTTTGCTCTGCTATCGAATGTGCCTCAATTCTGCAAGTCCAAAATGGTGGTGCATTTAAAGTTAGCTGCTGCACTTGACTCACCCACTGCTCTTGGATGATTTCTGTCTTGCAACAAGCAAAGGCACAGGAAACAAAGATCTAAGTTTGGGTGATTATTTGTCCTGGGATGATGGGTAAACATTCACATTGCGATTTAAAAAAAAACCCCCACAGTATAAAACTCTTGCTCGAGTAGGAGAAAAAAGTGTCAGTGATAAATTAAGCCTCTACCTCAGTTTCCCTTTCCTACACAATTAGGAGTTTCATAGAAATGCCTCATGGCATGCTTGAAAGAGAGAAGACAGATCTGTACAAGAGGGAAATATCCTTACTCAGGGTCATGAGAAATACTAATCATCAGAAATACTAAAAGTCAAGTGAAACAGAGGTCTGAGAGAATTCGTTTTTGTTTTGTTTTAAAAAAGAGATGTTGTTCTTGCGGAGAGAAAACTGTGATAAATAGACATGCAGGTGGTGTACTTGTGTAGTCCTGGGCTTGCTGGAGATGCTGACCCACCCAGACATGGGCACATCTATCTATCAGGCAGCTCCTCTCCGAGAAGTGTCCTGTGCTGATTCCCTGACTCATATTGTAAAGAGAGAGGGAGACCAGCCTCGTGCTTAGGATTTTATGATGGAGCGTAAATCAGGTCTGCCTGTACTTGACCAAGGTTGAAACCCACAGTGCTGCATGGTAATTAGATTTTTAAAAGATTTTTTTTTCCCTCTGGTTTATTTATATAGCAGTAATTACCTCCAGCACACAGTCGGAGTGACTGCTTGTCTTTCATGACCATACTTTTACCCTTTCATTTGACTGTCCTGTGCTTTTGTGGCTAATATAGAGCTTCATTCATTATCCCCGAGCCCCTTCCCCTGCCAGCCCTTGCACAGTGGCACAGCAGGGAGCACAAGGTTATTCTGTGGCAGCTTAAGTGGGAGTGGACGTGAAGAGCGGAGCAGAGACGTGTCCCTCTCAGCACTGAGCCGGCAAGACTGCTCCCACACCTTCCCCAGAGGCATGGCATTCCGAGGGGGAGCAGGGCTTGCCTGGGGGCTGTGAGCCCACGCACCCTCTCGCCCGATATTTCCAGTGATTCTCCCATCCCTGGCTCTTTCTGGTGTAACTTACCAGTTGTGCAGAAATGCTCCTTAATCAACGTCTCGTTTTCTAGCTCTCCCCTTATCGTAGAATCGTTAAGGTTGGAAAAGACCTTCAGGATCATCCAGTCCAACCAGCTCTGCCAAGCCCACCTCACTGCTAATCCACATCCCCAAGTGCCACATCTACATGCCTTTTAAATCTCTACAGGAATGGTGACTCCACCATTGCCCTGGGCAGCCTGCTCCAGTGCTTGACAACATTCTCAATGAAGAATCTTTCCTAATATCCAGTCTAAACCTCCCCCCGTGCATATCTCTCTCTCTTTGCCTCTTTTCTCCTTCCATCTCTTCCCACCTTCCTTTCCCATGAAGTATCTTTTGAACTTGTTCCTGGGTTTGAGATGGATTTCACAGCACGTGTTTTATTCCTTTTAAAAGTTTGTTAGTTCTTACTCTTCTCATTTTAGTATGAGAGAAGGACCATCATCAGTTAACTTCCTGCAGAGAAAACAAACCCTCATTGTGTCAGCCTGGCTCCTGACAGGACCTGTGGCCCCTGGAGAGAGGAGCCCAGGCTGGAGCAGGTTTGCTGGTAGGGCTCGTGATCCCATGGGGGACCCAAGCTGCAGCAGCCTGCTCCCGAAGGCGGGACCACGCTGGGAGTGTTTGTGAAGAACTGCAATCCACGGGAAGGATCCACACTGGAGCAGCTCATGCAGGACTGCCTCCTGTGGGAGGGACTGGAGCAGGGGGAGGGTGTGAGGAGTCCAATCCCTGTGGAGAGGAAGGAGCAACACAGACAGCATGTGATAAACTGACCACAGCCCCCACTTCCCATCCCCGTGTTCCGCTGAGGTCGAGAAAATCAGGACTGAAGTTGAGGCTGGGAAGGAGGGAGGGGTGGGAAAAAGGTGTTTTAAGATTTGGTTTAATTTCTCCTTATCCCACTGATTTGATTGGTAATAAATTAAACTAATTTTCCCTAGTCAAATCCATTTTGCTTGAGACAGTAACTGGTGAGTGATTTCTCCCTGTCCTCCTCTGGACCCACGATCCTTTTATTATATCTTCTCTCTGCTGTCCAGCTGAGGAGGGGAGTAAAAGAGCTCTGGTGGGCACCTGATGTCCATCCAGGGCCAACCCACTGTGGCCCAACTTCTATCTGGCTGCAGTCAGGGAAGGTGTTTCCCATGTGAGCCAATTTTCCTGAAGTAATACAAGGATCTTAAAACCAGATTCATTCTGCTAGACCAGTGTTAGAGGTAGGAAGAACAGAGGTGGATGCCTGCTGCAGCTCTGCGTGGCCATGCTCAGCAACTCGGGCTGCAGAGGGACACTCTCTTTTGTCTGGAGGCTCCCAGGAGCTCTGGGTGTTCCCAGTTACGGTTGCTTAATGCACAACAGCTTGCTCCTGAACCAGCAGAATCGTGGGGTTTCCAGGGGATATCTTTATAGTAGTTGTCAGAAGGCTTGAAGTAGAACAGCTATGAAATGGAGCATTTTCAGTACTCGAAGGAGGGAGAAGGAGCTTGCTTAGCCACATGAGGTGGTGATGCTGCCATCAGGCCAGTGCAGTCAGTCAAACAAATGCAACTCCCTTTACAGTGTGAAGAAAAATAGGTTTTAAAAGCATCACCAGCCTCCCCAAAAGCAAACAATGTTGGTGAGTCAATAAATGATGGAGTTCATAAAGTGCCATTTACTTCCCCCTCCGTCTGCAGCAGTAAATTCAGATCAGACTTTCAGTAGCTGTCTGGCCTCACAGGGGTCTTGATTTCTTTTTGAAAACCATGGATGACAGTTACTTCTCTTCCCCAAGTTGTCAAGAAGGAGCTGATATGACTGTCAGAGGCACAGTGTACATGATGTAAGCAGCGTTTCTGTTTCCACCTCACAATTGTAAATGTAGCTGCTAACATCTGAATTCAACTCATTTCCAATGATTGCAGTAACACTGAGCTGGCTTTCTCCTTCTGTGGAAATTTTCACCATTTGCCCAGTTTTCTGAAAACATCTTGAGTGAGCAGGATCTGTCTGTAGACATTACACAGGTCCTAGCTTCTGGTAGAGGAGATCAGTGAGGAGGAGGAAAGATGCTGGTGGTTCACATTTATGGGGCAGGAGGCAGAGAGAGCTCTGCTGCAACGTGTTGGTGTCAGCATCCAGGCCTGTAACCTTCAAACATACTGACTAGCTGCCACCAAATCTTGGTGTCCTGGGCTCATCTGCTTCAAAACCATCACAGCAGCCCACCTGGATTCTCTCAAGCCTTGTTAATCATGTGTCTCTACAGCACTCAGAGCTTGGGAGGAAGCAGGCCTAGAACCACAGGATCACAGAAGGGTTTTGGTTTGAAGGGACATTAAAGATCATCTCACTAAAACCCCCTGCCGTGGACAGGGACACCTTCCACCAGATGAGGCTGCTCAGAGACCCATCCAACCTGGCCTCGAATATTTTCAGGGATGGGGCATCTATTCTCTGGGCAACCTGTGCCAGTGCCTCACCACCCTCACGAGAAAGAATATTTTTGCTATCTTTCAGATTAAAGCCATTCACCCTTGTCCTGCCACTAAATGCCCATGCAAAAAAATTCTCCAGCTTTCTTGCAAACCCCCTCTAGGTTCTGAAAGGCCACAGTAAAGTCCCCTTAAAGCCTTCTGTTGTCCAAGCTAAACAGCCTTGACTCTCTCAGACTCACTTCACAGGAGAGGAGCTCCACCTCTCTGATCATCTTTGTGGCCTTCTCTGAAGTCATTCCAACAGGTCCATGCCCTTCCTGTGCTGGGGACCCCAGAGCTGGACACAGTGCTCCAGGTGGAGTCTCACCAGAGCAGGATGGAGAACTCCTTCTCTGTCTTACTTGGACTTCTCTCTTTCACACCCTTTCACACGTGCATGTGCACGGTGCAGCAGACATCAGCCTGGGCTGAGCAGCAATACACAACTTCTAACCATGATACCACCATCAGATTATCTGAAGAGCAGATGCATGGCTCTCAGCACACCACAGACCTGTCCCAATACTACCTTCTGATCGTGATTAAATGCAGTGCTGGGGTTTTCTGTTTTATTTTGGTTTTCAAGGTATCAAAAGTGCGCACAATTTGAGTTCCCGGTGTTATTTTTTTACCCGCTGTAAGATAGCGCCTCACATTACCATTCTTCTGCAGAAAGCCATTTTTAACAACTGCAGGTCAGGAGCCTGTTTTTCCTTCCCAGCTTCAGCCCACAGGGATTTTCATGATAACATTTAGTTTCAGAGCTGCGTGCTCTATGGAGAAATGTGATTCAACAGCTGCCCTTCCTGAACTGTGTCCTTAAAGTAGAAGCAAACCTTTCATAAAGCCAGGGATGTAGGGGAACAGGTTTGTATGTGTGTGGATGAGTTTATGTGTATATATAGGGATCACCCATATGAAGAAAATTTTGCTCTGTTCCCTCAGATGACTTCTGGTTTCAAAGCACTGTACAAATCTTGGTCTCTGGTTGTTTTTGTGCGGAGACAATCTGTAAGCAGCGAGGACAAGCAGTGACACTTTGGTAGCTGGAAACATTGGGTCAGGGTGTAGGTGAGGAGGGAGAGAAGCACATCCTATTCTGTACGAGAGTGGAGGTCATTCCCACACCCTGGTAAACTTCCACCTGTTTCAGTGTCAGGGTGTTATGTGGTCCCTGCCCTGGCAGGGCTACACAAATGTGAAGGGACTGAGGATGGAAAGCACTTGACTCCTACATTTGCTGACGTAGTGCCCAAGTGATGCAACCTGGGCTGTTACTCAGCCAATTTTCTTTGTCTCCCTGCTCTCACAGCCCAAATGTGTGATATCCCTCTTTTGTTTGGCTGTTGGGGTTTTTTTGTTTGATTGTTTAGTTTCGTTGTTGGGGTTTTTTTTCCCCTAGTCTCCTCCTTCCCATAGATTCTTCTTGTATGCATTGTTTTCTTAAAGCTAATTTGTTTCCTGTGCATCCTCCATCTGCCCCCTTAGGGAGGAGTTGGACCTCTTCCCTTTTCACTCACAGACTCTACTTCCTGCCGTCATTTGGTGTGCGAGTGCGTTTTAGGGTTCGTTTTAATTATCATTAGTGTCCTGAAATGACCTACACGCATAAGCTGCTTTGCATTCCTGAAAGCTGGAGTGGAGTAATGCCTGGTCGGCTCCTCTCAGGCTGGGTGGGAGCTCGGTGACGGATCACGGCTCAGCTCCTCGCCTCCCTCTCTGCCCTTCACCCACCCACCTGCACCCTGGGGAGTCCACGCAGAGCCGCCTTCCCCTGTCACCCCACAGCTGATTGAAAACCCTGCTCCATGGATTAAGACACAAAAGTCCTAAGTGAATTAAATTGCTCAGTCTCAGCTCTTTCCTTCAATGAGAGATTTCGGAGAACAAAAGCCTCTGTAGGTTTTTTTTTCACATGGTTCAGCACAATTGGGGCATCTTGCTCTGAACAAAAGAGATGTGAAGCTGAAGGGAAATTGCAGGGCCGGTTGTTGGACCCTGTCCTCCACCCTCCCCTCCGTGCTCTGCACCAAGTGCAAGGAGCTGAGAAGATGTTCCAGTCGGACACGTGGTGTGGATCAGGTGGGAGTCCTTCCCCCTGCACCTTGGCCTGAATGCACTGAGGGTCCAGAACTGCCCTGGCCCCAAGCGTGTATTCCCTGATACTGCCACTGGAATTAAAGACGGATGATTTTCACATCATTCCTGCCCTGACAACATTAATCTGATGTGGCTTTCACAGCTTTAGTTGCAAATCCAATCACTTGATGGATGGGAATGTTTACCCACCCCAAATCTCAACTTTCCTGCCTTCCCCGCCTCCTAGCTAGTGTCAGCCAAGTCAGCAAGATCTCTGTCTATAAAATATACCAAGCAAGCTGCAACTTTGCAGTCTTACTGGGATTTATGGACAGGCTTAAATGATAGAGGATATTTTTTTTTTGTTTTGTTTTTGTCCTTTTAGGCTTTTATAAACAAACGTTTTCCATGAGTAGCTTTGTTTTCCTGAGGTCTGTGTCAACCCAGCTCAGCTGATGCAGAGACCTTGCCTGTCTTTCACAGCCACCTTAATTGCAATGAGTATTGTGGCAAACTGAGAGATGAATTTCAGTTTGTGGAGCATGGAATGAAATTCTTGCAAATTACTTTTAAGACTTAAATCTCCTTTTCTTTGTCAAACCAAGAGAGAATTGGAATATTGAAGAATATTGAGACAGGTGTGGGGGGAAAATTGGAACAAAACAACAAAAAATTGACAAAAAAAGCAACCAGATCTCTTTTTTTTTTGGTCTATAATAGAACTGTAGAGGGTTGAGCATTATTTCTGTTACTATTGGCCTCCTCATGTTCCTATCTCAAATAGGCTCCTTCTCTGACCAAATCAACAATGCACTGTGTATTTGTGTTTGTATTTGCATGTCAGTCCATGGCCTACCTTGTGTGACTGCACCATGTGTGGGGCAGAAATATTGGTTTCGACCATATCCGAAGATTGCTGCCACACAGGGTAATTAATCAAGGCTTTTTAAGTCTCTCTTAGTAGAGAGAATGGGTCAATTTGTAAAGACTGGTCCCATTTTCTAACAATTAGAAGGACTTGGTGTCATCCTGCCTTTGCTATCTCACCGTTATCCATAAAGCATTGGCTTTTCAATGCATTAGTATCCTCTCTATAATCTCTCTCTGTTCCCCTCTCTGACTTTCCTTGAAAGGACAATGTCAAGATAAAAATCAAATATTTACTCTTGTGGGTGTAGACAAATCCTTTCTGTGTTACTTATAACGCCTCAGATTATGAAATCGGACATGATTTCAATCCTCTAATTGACCTGTCATCATTTAGGCTATTTACTTTAGTTCTTGTGGTGCTCGCAGCTTGGACAGTGGGTTCAAAGGAGGATGGGGGAAGAGAGATTTTATTCGTAAGTGAGATGCCTTTAGTCCTTTTATGGCAGTAGAAACCTTTACATCAGGTGATAACGCTGAGAGGAACAGCCTGACATTAGCTCTGAGTAAGCACAGCGTACAATCACCTCCCTAAAAATGTTATTTTGCTTCTCTGGTCTCTCATTAAAGAACTACAAAGCATAATTTGAGGAAATTTTTCATGTAAGTGCTATCCTGGAAAACCTGGCTATTAAGGTTTTGTATTGACCCTCAATGTACACTGTACTGAGAGAAATGCAGTTTGGTAGTAAGGCTGTGAGTCATCTGCCCTGAAAGCTTCATTTGAGGGAGCAGTAAAGTCAATTGGAAGATCTCTGTTGATTACAGCGTTATCTTCCTGGCTTTGTATGTACTGACCTATGCTACCCGGGTAATTCTGATAATCCAGAGGATGCCAGGGTGTCACTGTTAGAGACTCAGTCCCTCTGTGATAGATATTGGAAGGCTTTTCATTTTCAGCCATCACTGCTGAAGGATGGCCTTATGTCAATGTGCTTCAAAGGTATGATACAGAAACTAACATTTTTTCTATGTTCTGCAAACCAATTTCTCAGTAAACATACACAAGTCCCTTTGAGAGGTCTTGGCTTAGGTTTAACGTCAGATCACTTTTCGTTGTCTTGAAACTTAATCACTTCTGCTGAAAAAATTTTGGTGAGGGACTGATAAGGGCAGAGTGAAGGAGAAAAAGAAAGCCCTTCAACCTTTCCAAAGGATTGGGATGTGAGAGGCACTCTCCTATCTAAGAAAACCAGCAAGGTTTTTTAGTAGGCATGTTGGTGTTTGGTGACCGTTCACATCATTTCATAGCACTCTCTGAAGACAGAGCTGTGGAATGATGACCATTAATAGGTTCAAGCTTTCTGACAGATCCAAGAACATTCATGGGATGCTGGAACCTTCCAGTCTTTTCTTAGGGCAAGACTTTGCTGCTCGTTGGAGTGGACAGGTGGCTACAAGTTCATCCTTCACTCGTACAATTGTTAACTGTTTTGGTCAACACGAAGGGCCAATTGATTGTCACCCTGAGGTGACACAGTATGATTGGGAGGACCAGGAATGCAGCTAAGGGTGCTTCTTGCCCCTGCCAGTCAGAGATGAGCTGCTGGACTGTAGGAGAATTTGAGATAAAAAATACTCCTGGCCTGGAGCTTGCCTTCTTCTGTCACCATGCACATGAGGTTTAAGCACAGCTTAGTGCCTAATCACAATATATTTCATTAACAATAACTGTTAACACGGTTGTTTTTATTTTCTGCCTAATGGCCGTTGAGAGGTAGGCTGTGCTCTGCACATGACAAGGAGTAAGTTAATGACTGTCATTTCAATTGCTTGCAATAGATACCGGGAAGATTTTAGTACGTTCCCTTTTCTTCCTAGTGTCTTTTCTCAAAGGCAGTAGGATGACAAAATTCAGATGTGACCATCACTGCCCATGGCAGTAAATCCGTGACAGAGCCTTGATTACAGTCCATCTCTTCAAATTTGTTGCCTGGTTCTCTAGCTAGCTGACAGACAGAGTGGTATTAGCTGCAAGCGTGAGATCAGATGGTGTGGGTATTACTCGTATCTGCTTCTGCTCTGATTGGTGGCCTTGATTGAGTCCATGATCTTGTCTGTTCTCGTGTCTCGCCATTGGAGGATAAAATCTGCCATCTGCGTGTTTTAATGTTTTATTCTAGCAAGCTTTATATCCCAGTGACCAAACACATCAAACCATTTAAAAGTCTCGCTCCTGAGACTATAATGGTGGGAACACGAGAAGCTTTTGAGGGAAGACTTTATTTGTCCGTCTTTTTAACCAGTCTCTTTCACAAATCAAGTCATTACCCAACCAGTTGACTCCTTTGCAATTTGAGCACCAAGCTGGTGTGTCAAAAGGGGAGCTTTCCAGGGGAGAGTCACACAAATAAAAGGAAAACAAGTGGCTTTTGCCGAACGAATTTCTGAAAGGGAAAGCATCATTCTGTTTCAATATGGATGCTCAGGGAGGGCAAAGCTAAAAGGAGAGAAAACAGAGTTAAAAATTTCAATCAGTGTGTAGTGGGCACGGTCAGCTGAAGAGTTAAGTGACAGAGCCTTATTCACTCATATGAATTAATAATTGATTCAGTAACAAATCACTAATGTTGCAGTAGTCATGGTGAATAAGATAATAAATGTGTCCTGTCCAGGGAATGCAATGTTGTTAGAATTCAGCTGAAATTATTCATAAATGTGCTACTTTTCCTCATCTCCAACTACTGCTAGTTTAGCTTTTCTTTTTAATCTTCCTAAGCTGTCACATTAGATGGTGGAGCTAGTCACATTCTATATACAGTGGGATATTAAGGAGAACTGTGGAGACATTATGTCAAATTTCAATAGATAATAGACACAAATTGAGAAACAAAGTGCCTCCATACCTTTTTGTGCTCCTCGTCTAGCTTAATAAATAAATAAAATAGAAGCCCAAAGGCTATTTAATAGCTTTTGCATGTGACCCCTGCAGATCTGCCCCCTCCCTCTTCTTCTGCTTGCGGAAGGAGCTCCGAGGACTTCTGTAGCCCTTTGGTGAGATGTGCAGTCTCCTGACTGAGGAGGCTCCAGGGTACCTGCTATTTGACCTGCGGAAAGGATTCATAGCCCCTACACATCAGTCTGAAACATCACCACCAGGTCCTTATGTACGTGAGCCACTCTTCACCAGGGCAGCAGGGTGTCCTGGGTGACAGGAAACAAGAGACGGCTCGTGGTGGTGTTTGGAACATGAGGAAAAAGGTGCTAGGGGTGGAGAATCACTCAGAGAGCAATTAGAGAGAAGGTGAGGCAGACAGAGCAAGCTTGCAAAAGATGAGAAGTGCTTAAGAGTGCCGTAGCTTAGATGATGGGAACAACAAAATATCTCTAGTTTATCAGGGAAAACGACACCAAGGACTAACACCTGTGAAAGCAAGCCAGACAAAAATGATAAGTAAGGTATGGTTTTTTTTTTTGGTAATCAGTGAGTGTAATTGAACTTTGTCATAACTTCAAATGGTGAATTTTTCATTGCTTGAAGTTTTCAAATCAACATTTGGATTCCTTCCTAGAAAAGATGCTTTAGCCAAGGGCAAGGTGTTCAGTAAGTGAGTGGAAATTGTGGTGCATCATGTTAACGAGGTGAGATTAGAGAAATCTGGCTTTAAACTCTTTGAACACAATCTTTAAACACATCTGGAAAATGGCAGCAGTATGGAACAAAAACCATCAGTGTAAAAATGAAGAATGCTGGAGAAATTATCAGCGTGTTCAAATAGGGCAAATAAGAAAGACAGGAAACAATTCAGAACTGAGGGCTAATGGCAAGCAGTCTAGAAGTAAGGACAAGGTAATTTTCAGGAAAACAGAGGGATAAGTGGTAGAACATAGGCGATCTCATTTTAATACTGTGGAAAACATGGGGAATTCACATGCCTACAATATTTAGGGCTAGTTTGGATTGCAGTGGACAGCTTTGTGGGAATGTAGGTCAGGAAGTCTTCAGTCCTGCTCTGTTCATGTTCTCGGTACACAGACAAGCACATCCCTCTGAGCCAGACAGAAGACTGGGGCTGAGTCAAAGACCAGAGACATCGCTCAGTACTCTTGGAATACTGAGTTGAGAAAGGGAGGGGAGCACAGGAGAAATCAGTGAGTTCTCTGGAAAGTGAGCTCAGCTCTCCCTGGTTTGATAGGCATACTTTGCTCGTCTATAGCAATTCCATACAACCTTCTAAACCCTGTTGCAAATTCACCTTTCTGTGCTCTCCCCAGCTATCAGCAATTTTGACTTTCACCTCTTGTTAAGATGTAGTTTCCACCAGGAGACTCTTGCTATAGTGCAGCAACACAGCAACCCATTTCTGTCTGGAGATGCAGCAGCCAGAGCAGGTTTATCCATACAGCCTGTGATTCCCCACGCTGGATGCCAGCCAAGATGACGTTGTCAGATCGCTTGTTTTCAAAAAAAAAAAAAAAAAAAAAAAAAAAAAAAACAACAAAAAAACAACACTGCCATGGGGGCCACAGTGATCACACAACAAGAGGACCTCCCACCTCTGTCTCCCCATCCCCAGCTCCCTGGGTGCTACCAGGGAACAATAAAGCCCGGCAGAAACGAGCATCACTCCTCCTGTAATCACACAGGATAAGACACGCTGTCTCTGCCTCCCCCCCAGGTTACCTAACCCGTCCTGGTGGCAGGAGCTGTACGTGCCTCTCCGGGAATGATGTCAGAGAGAGGCGTAGGGGGGCTGGGGTTGTGCCACATGGCGAGTCACATGCAGTGTAGCTGTCTTCACGTCCTCCTCCAAAAGGCTCCGTGTTTACTCGCGCTCTGCAGCGCACTACTCCTCTGTGCAAGTGAAATGCAGCTCGCTGGGATGCTCGAGGCTCGGGGACCAGGGTTCACACGTGTGTGTGCACGTGCCTGTGGAGGGGCACGCATGTCCGTGTGTGCACAGGGACGGGGCTCTCCTCCTCCCTCACTGCTTTAGTATCAGATTAGGGACAGGCTCTTCCCTTGAGGCTATGAGGTTCCTTTAAGTGAAGCCTGAGCTCTTCTCCACGCATCGAGAGGGACAAAAAAAAGTGAGAATGGGGCTGGAGGGAAGTGGAGAGGACCAGAGTCCTTGGCTGGCTGTTTGCCCTGTCCATTCGTCCTCCCTCCACTTCTACGTTCCCTCTTCCCCCTGCCATCCGGCCCTCCCCCTCCCTCCGTACACATACACTCCTTTTATTCTCAGTAAGTTATTAAAAATGTAGACATCACTGGCTCCCAGGGTCAATATGTTGTTTTTAAATTTAAACATGAATTTCCATTTCATTGAGCCTTCAGGCCTAATGAGATGTGCTTTGACAGGAGCAGCTAGCTGGAAAAGGCATGATTGAGGGGCGAGCCAATAATATTAACTCACAGCAGAGTGTGCACACACAGCGCTGGAGCCACGAGCCTTGATTCGCTCCTATCCAGGGCTCCGGATACAGCAGGCAAGGATTTCTGCTGCAGGCCCTGCAGTGAAATGTCAAAAGCATTTAACCATCTGTGAGCTCTGCTTGCTCGTGCTGGCCCAAGTTGGACAGCCTGAATGGAGTTTCTTTCAGCTGGGATGACATACGGGGCCAGGAGGGCTCTGGAAGTTGGGCTTGTCAGTTTAGAGGGCATCAGCTAAAACAAAGGGAAGACCTGTGGAGAAGGCACTGGGATGGGACTCGGAAGATGTAGACTTCCACTGGCTTAGCGTGTGACCTGGGCGGATCACTCTGCCTTTCAAGGAGCATCAGGGAGGGATATTTGCCTGTCTTGGTGTTAGAGGTCTCTCCTTTCCCCGGACAGGTAGTGGAAAGTGCCTCATTTTCCCTGGGGAAAGCTTCCAGCACACAAACTTGGTGATATTTCCTGTGGAGAACGTGATTTTTCCAACCCAGTCTGTATAAAGCACATGTGGGAGTCTCTGTCAGGATTGCACTCTGGGAAGAGACAGCAACCCGAACTCCATTTCCACAGGGAAAACCTACTCTCAGTTATAAGGTGGCCCACCCTACCAGCGTGTTCTGAGTGCTAAGGGACCGTAGGGTCCTCAGCCTGGCTCTGTCACCAAATAAATTTGTCACTGGAATTGACATTTTCCCATATTTCTGAAAGATGGCTCATTTGAGAATATCCATTACAGACAGAACCTCTTACCCAGCTCCAAGCCCCATGTTTTGTTATTCCAAAGGTGCGTAGTACCACAGATGTGTCAGAACAGCAAGGCAGGCTTGAAAATACAGTGAGAATTCGCGTAACAAAAGGTAGGTAGGTCTGATTTTTCCAGCTTTCTAGCAGAAAAGATATCAGAAAAGAGTGAGCAAAGGACTTCAGAAGTGAAGAAGAGAATTATTTGTAAATTGTCTCCAAATTAGGATTAGCACAAATGTTTTATCGGATCTGTGTTTGGGAGAAATTAGGTGTTTGACCTTTCTAGGTTTTTATGAAAAGACTTTTTCCTCACCCCCTGAAAATAATGATTTAGCATTGGTAAATTAAAGGGGGAAGTAGTGAAGAAAATCAAGTTTTGGAAAAAATAAATAATTTTGATTTTCAATGCAAAATTGATGCTTCCCATAGACTCAATCCAATTAAAATGCTACTTTTTCAATTTTCTTTTTCTCTATCTGAGCATACAGAAAAATCCATTTCCCAGCCAGACCTAATCCAGACCCCTGGTGACTCAAATCACTTAGGAGGTTTGTGTCAGGTGTGATTTGTAGGGCTTCCTAGGTTTTGTTGACCCAGACTTAAAATCGGGAAGAGCCTTTCTCGTGGTACCTCACTGGGTTTGCTCCTGCCGAAATCTACAGCGGCAGATGCTGATCTGTGTGTGTGCGTGGTTATGAAATATGAAGGAGAAATGCAGCATGATATTAAATGAAAAGTAAATCAGAGTAATAATTAATAATAAAGGCTGCTAAATATTCTGAATCTTTGAAAAGGGTTGCTTTCTTTCCCCCCTGAATCCAGTGAGCACTCACTCGTATGAATAACATTACATGCATGAGTAATCCTTTTGAACTCAATGAAACCCAAGTTAAGTATGTGCAGGAGACCCACGCAGGATGGGGACCGGGAGCTTTAGCACTGAGCTGAGGGAGGCTGTAGCATTATGTTTGTACTGTTGCTTAATTGCAAAGCAGATGTAAATAGTAGGTCTCTCCAGTTCTACTCTGTTTGGGCTTGGCTGGAAGAGATTCCCTCTTGGTGCCTCAACCTTTCTGGACTCATGCATTTCTGGCCTTTAAAATGTGATATTTAGCTTTCAGAAAGCAAATAACAACCATTGTGCACTTTTTTGCACCTTTCTCCTGAGGGTCTTCCAAAGCACTTTTGACAACATTAACTGTTGAGACCTGACAACTCCTCTGTTGAGGGACAGCATTTCGGATTTGCCATTTCTCCTTTTCCCCCTCTCCGAGTCTGCATATATTTTTCACTTGCATAATGATATTTGGACCTTCCATAAAGCTTCTCCTGCTAGAAACATGTTTACATAAGAAGCTGAGTTTCCATTCCACATCTTTTCTCGGAATAAATTTCTAACCTCTACACACTTAAAAATTAAGGAAAAAATGTAACTTATAAAAGTCTTACATATCGAGCGAAGCAGTTCAATATGTCTTAATGTTTGGTTTTGAGAGTTCTGGGTGCTCAATTCTGATTTTATAGAGAACTAGATAGATAAAGGTGAAGTCTAATTTAGAGCATTGTGCCCAGTATCGTATAAATCATCAGTGTTAGGAGCAAGAATAAGAAACCCAGAGTACCAAATCCCTTGCTTTATGTCCTGGCTGACACTCGTAGTAGGAGAGACACGAACTGCAGCAGCTGAGATGGTGTGAGGATTTGCTGCCTTAACATACAGAACATTTTCCATAAGCTGAGTTTCATGAGTCAGCATTTCAGAGAGCAATAACTTACAGTAATAAACAGGGAAAGAACACCAAGTTTGTGTGGGTAAATTTGGTTCTAAAATGAGTGATGTACTTCGTGGTAATCAGGTACAGTTGTGATTTGAACCCTTTAAAGCCTGTGAAATATGTTCTCTGTTGGATGATTCCAGCTTTTTTTTTTTTCCCCCCCATCTTTTATTTTCAGGGTTGTTTTTTTTTTCTTTCTTTCTTTCTTCCTCCCCTTCTCTTTAGCTTTAGCTGTCTTTAAGGACAGGTCTCTCAGTGGGGTATTGTGCATTGCCACTACAGAAAAAGAGAATAGAGAGTGAGGCATGGAGAGGAAGAATACAAATTTCCCCATTCACTATTGATTTTTGTGATTTGCAGAGGAAAGCTGCTGTGGCTTCTATATGGAGGCTGTAGGTGGGGAAGATGGGGAAAATGATAAAGCAGATTCATGAACAGCGGTTCCATGTAAATTTTTACCCATCCCTGTCTTTCTGCTCAGTGGAATCTTGGAGCGGATTCAGGCTTTTCATGTTCACAGAGAATTGGAAGCTTAGATCTCTGACCTTTTTAAAATCCATTTTGAGTCTCATCTTTCAGAGATTTAAACAAAAGATTTTGACCTAAAGGGCCATTGTTTTACACTTTCTGATAGAGGGGATAAGAAAGACTAAGAGGAAGGAGGGGAGAAACAGAGATTATCTGAAGCAGGACCTGCTGATTCAGGTGGTAATTTTGCAAGTGGGAGAAAGAGAGAGAAACCTGTGAAGGATGCAAGTTGCTGCTTTAAACTGTAGCAGGAAATATGTCAAGAACCTTTGGGGCACAGACAGAGTCACTGTTGGGATAATACGGTTTTCCCTACTGTCGTCAGGCTCTGTGTTAGAGGAAAAGGACACTCCTGGTTCTTTACTGTCATCATAATCAACTGCTTTTATTGCTTTTATACTTAGACCCTGCAGAAATGTCTCAAACGGCAGAACTTCGTAGAGGGAGAAGGTGTGGGATGCAACCACTGGGCATGGTGGGAGCTGAGACCTCTCACTATCTTAGCTTGAAATCTTCACTCTCGATGCTGATTTTTTTTTTTTCTTGCAGCCCTTTCAATTTGAAAATTAGTAGCAACTATGAAAAGATACCCATCCCAAGCCTTCTTTGTTTTCCTTCTCCCTCATTTTTCTTTCAAATACTCCTGTTTCTGTTTGGAGATTTTGTGGTACGTTTTGGCAAACACACAGGATTAAATTCTTCCTACCTCTTCTATTTCCTACTGACCCACCCAAACATTTACCCACTCAAAGAATTAAAACTGGGAATATGCTAGTAGGGAATTCCCCATAGTCAGGAACTTTGGAAGCACATGTGTCCTTTCCCTAGTCACTCTGGGAGGACTTTTGTGATACAGAAATGTGCTACCACTGGAGTTTCATCTCTGCTCTTCATCTTCAGAAGGAAACATCAGTGGGTACAGAGAGAGGAGGCATCTGACACACCGGGCACAAAAGAGAGGGGAAGGATTTCCTCCCTGTTGAGAAAGGGGCTCACCCCAGACTTCAGAAAAGGGTAGAGCAAAGCTGTGCCCCCTCTCACTCCTGCCTGCCCAGCTGCAGTAGGCTGCACAGATGCAAGGACATTCAGTAAACATTCCAACTGGCTCCAGCTGTGGAATGCTCTGTTGGAAAGAATGGATTGAAGCAAACTTCATTTTGCCTGGATTTGAGCTGATTTTTGTTCTTGTTTCCAAAGAAAACAGCCTGTTCATTCGCACTGCCCACCCACATCTGTTCACCTGCATTTGTGCTACCCCTGTTTCCATCTACACTCCCCCAAGACATTTTTAACCTATCAGTTGGTTTCAACCACATCTAAAATATCCTGAAACCCTTGATGATAATTGTGGTTCCAGCGGTTGTGTAAAAATTGGCAGAGGAAGGGGATACCAGTGCATTTCCCTTCCGAGGTGGTGGTGGCCAGAGTCCCCCCAGGGCAGCAGCTCCTGTCGTCACCCAGGTAGCAGCCAGTGCAGCTGGACTGTGTCACACCCTGCACGAGCCACAGAGCTCACAGGCTTTTGGACAAAGTGGGACTTACGGAGGAGGCTGGCTTATCGAGATGGGAGAGCACGGGAGGCCTAAGATACAAATCTGTAGCAAGCCAAGCTTCATTAGCTTGGCTTCATACTTGGAGAAAGCAATTATTATTTCTGAAGCTTTCACAGTGTACGGAGGATGTGCCGCTTAGCTTAGAAAAATGCCATGTCCTTGAAAAATACCTGCATCATTGAAAGATCCAGGGTATGTACAGTCAGCCCTGAGTGCACTGAGACAAAGAGAGGAGAAATTAGCTCGGCAACGTTGGGATAGCTTGGAGTGGAGGCATTGGGATCTAAGTATGAGGTGGAAGCTTCTCTGTTGGAAAGAAGAAGTTTTCCCCATGCAATGGACGAAATGTTGAACCAATTGTTTCAGGACATTGTGAAGATCAAGAGGTATTCCTGGAGTGGAAGGTTTACATAATTGAATCAATAAGAGCACTAGGCAAATTTGGTTTAGGAAAATTTCCGGAGAAGGCGCCTATGGTGACTCTCAGGTATGGTTACCCATGTAAACCATTTCTGAGAAATTTCCGTGATTGCTGATTTCCTGAGGATAAGAGGCTCTGCCTAGGGGCGATTGACTTGTATTCTTTCTATTTCTTCATCCACAAACATCTCCTAATTACTGTCTGAAATAGGTGCTGGACTTGAAGAGTCATTAGCTGGATCTAGCTCTACTGTATTCATTATTTCATCCTCATTTGTTGGGTATTCTGAGTACTGCTAAGGGAAGGATTGAAGTTTGAAACAGAATTCATTGGGAAGGAGCCACGGACAGATTGACAAAGCTGCTGTGGGATGAGAAACTGATAATTGTGACAGATTTATGATGACCTTTATAAGCGGGCATTGGAACCTTCAATTCAAGGAAGAAGCCATTAACCCTTTTGCAGATATTAAAAATAATGTCATGGGGTATTTTAAGTATGCAAAATTTTTCCTCCTGATGACACACTTTCCTTTGGGTCTGATCTGAAGAGCTGTGCATTCTCCCAGGGGCTAAGCTTCAAATAATAGAGAAGCGTGAGGGGAAAGAAGCTACTTTCACACTTCATAAAAGCAGGACAACTTTCCACCAGGGAGCCAGCAAGCAGTGTCCCTGTAGGACCTGTAAAGGTGTGTTTAAAACAAAAGTGAGGCAGGTTAAGAGAAGACTGCAGTGATTACCAGGGGGCCGAGTGTTCCCTGTGTATAATAATCTGATTATTGCAACGGTGACATCAACAGTTGCACTGATTTAGTCTGTCTGTGGTTACACCCAGTTATTTCTTTGTGAAAACAAGAAAAATCCGGTAATACAATTTTCTCACATTATAAAATATTTCAGTACTCCAAAGTTATCTGAAATATTAATGTTTTGGGAAAATGTGAAGCATTTTGCTTAAGAAAGGCAACTTGATGAGAACAGTAGCAGATTTCCTTAGGATTTGATGGCAATTGTAGTCTTCAATGTGCTGAGGCTGCTAAGATTCTGGGGAGAGAGTGAAAATTGTTACTTCCCCAGTGTGTAAGGGGGGACACTGAGGAAATGAGACTTGAAAGGACCTCTTGAAAGAAATCTACGGTGAACTTCTGGGGGAAAAGAAAAGTGCTTTTGCTGAGTTTAGAGTCTCCTATATCACTGTTGTGGCTAAATTTAATTTTCTTTTAAAATTCAAGACAAAATTATTTTTATGATAATGACTCAGTGGGAGTGGCTTAGAACTTGCTGCACGGTGATGAGGAACTGCCAAGTAACTGATCAGCAATATCCCGAGAGGCTTCGCATCACTAGCAGGAAAGGTACCAACAGTTTTGTCATCTCTGTGCAGAGTGGTGGCCACAGCTCCCTGTAAGCTTTGAACCGATGCCTCTCTTGAAATCCAATGTTCCCAGCCCACAGCTTTTCCAAGCACCACTTGAGGTCAGGATGACTTTTGCTCCTGTGGCACTGCATGCTTCATCCTACCCTTCAGAACACAGTACTGGTGTGAAAAGTGCAGATATTGCCTGGAAAAGATAGAGGAAGGATAATAAAACCTGTTCCGGGCAGCATTGATTGTATGACCTTCTATGAACGGTTTTTTCCTTATTTCCAGGATAAATATACCTGTTATGGGGGTCTGTTGGTCAGATGTCTGATAGGAAGAATAGACTCTGTCTCATCTCCATTGCTCTTCTCAGCAAAAGCATCACTTTAATGAACCTACTGTTCAGCATCCAGGGGACTAAAACTGCACTCTGCCCTTTCAGGAAGGAGCAGGAGGGATGACTTTACCCGTTAGGGTTTTGGAATAGGGATAACTGCTTTACCCCAGGATGTCTGATCAGTCAGTAGGATATCTTTTCTTCCACAGCCACCCACAGAGGTGGTGGGGGGAAAAGGAGAGAACAGTAGAGAATAAGCCTCTTCCAGCTTCTTTTCCTTTCCTTGCTCTCCCCCGTTCCTTTGATGTAGCTGCTGGGACGCATGCACAGGGACAGTGAAAGACCCAGGCACAGAGGGCACTGCCCAGAACTCCCCCAGAGCCTGTCAGAGGAGCCCTACAAACACAGCATGTCCACGGCGAGCAGGATGTTCCAGCAATACTGTGGTACTGGGGCAGAGCAGCTCTTTCCAGCAGCTCTTCTTCTGGTGTGTGAATGGAAATAGAGCTGGTAGTGTGGGACACTGGAGTCTGAAACAGGAACGTATCATGAGCACAAAATGAAAGCGAATGACAGTTACTTTTATCTATTTGTCTTCATTTCAGTGGATTCTCCCTTCACCCATTCCCACCCGCCTCCCGTCCCTTTTTATTGGGTGAATAGCAGTTTTTGAACAATCTGATAGTAGTTGCTAGCTCAGCTCCTTTGCTTTTGAGCTGTATTTATTACTCATTTCCTGATTTCTTACAAAAGAGTTCTGCTGCCTTTGAGATTTACAGAGGGGTCTCTTTTCTGCAAGGAAAGGAAGCAGAAACACAGGGAAGACTTTGCTCAAATCTGGCAGTGGAAAGAGCTTCCCCTCACCTTGCTGCTCTCACTGACCTTTTTTCCAACACTCATGCAAATTAAAATCAGTTTTTCCTCTCTATCCATTCCCTTCTTGCTCTATATATCAGCTTCACATTGCAGATAATCATTATCAAGAAAATCCTACTACAGTGCACTTGTTGGTAGGGATCTGGAAAGTGTGTCTCTGTTCAGCTGCAAGGCAGGGCCAGACGTTATCTAATTGATGCATAATTATAACCTATTTGGTCTTCCAAACTGCTGCTGCTGAAGCTTATCTAACCTTAAGAAGGACTGGCTTCGGCTTCTGCAGCTGCCACCTCAGGAATGCCTTGCCCAGACCCACAATCTCTCTGGCTTGGGCTAATAGACATTAACCCTCTTGCTCTGGGTTTTGTTTCCAATTCATGACACGTCTGTTTTTGACAGCTGGCCGGCCCTGAGAGGACCTGGATGTGCCCATTAGTGGAGCGAGCCCTGGGACTCAAGAGAGCACAGTGCACAGTGGGTTCTCCTCTGGCTGTTGTAGTGTGGAGGCTTTTCACCGCCACCACACAAATGCGGTTCCCAAATGGGAGTTTTGGGGCCTGCACCTGAGGAGGACAGCAGTGAAAATGTGTGGGAACTTCAGCTCTGAGGAGTAGTGTGAACTGTGGGTGCAAGTCCATGGTGACACCTGGGCAGAAACATGTGGGCCCAAAGAGACACCCGGCCGCCCTGATCAGTGGGAAGTTCAACCTAACTCCAAAAACAAACCTTCTCTTTGTCCTGTGGCACATGTTTCTGAATGCATTTGAGCCCCTAAATTGTCCACAGGTAAGCCAAGTAAGAATAGAGGGAGGCATGGAAACACAGGTCATTCATTTACCTTTCACCCTGCCCTCTCCAATATGTTTGATTTACCTCTAAAAAACTCTGCAGAGGGAATAAACTCCGCCTGTTTATGTGCAAAATTGCTGAATTCCAAGGATGGTAAATGGCTTAATATTATCTCACGGTGACTGAAACATGAAAGAACCCGGGTGACTTGACTTCTCCAACTCTTTATGATTTTTCACCCTGTTCTCTCCCTTTCTGCAAAGTGGTTGTGCACTAAAAGTGCATGGGAACTGCTGCACTTTATACTCACTGAATACAGCTTTTAAATTTGGGCTGGTAGACCTTTCTCTTGAGTACCTGCAATTTACAGTCCCTCCTCTCCACATTTAATTGTGTTTGTAAATAATCAGTATATCTTTGGGTGGAAAAATAAAAGTGCAAAGGATCTGTTACAGGCTAGATTTGTAAACTAAATCTTTCTTCTGCAAAAAGGAGATAAAGGGGAGGAGCCCTTTGGTAGTTTATTTCCTGCACAATTAAAAAGCTCTCATACTGCTGTAAATAAAACTCCAGTAACCATAGTCAGCTGGCACCATGTGGAAATCACTGATTTTCAGGCTGAACAAAACTGTCCTTTTGTACACCTCTGCCATTTGTTGGCACTGAGCCGAAACAGTTTGAGTGTGTGTGGAGAGGCAGCTGGCTGTTTGCTCTGCGCCTTGCCTGTGTAGCACCCAACACAGAGATTTTCTGACTCAAAAAGAATATTTTGAGGACGTTGCAGTGGTGAAAATACATAATTATGTGTTGGGTGGTAGGTCATTACTGTGCTGACTGCATTTGTTCCTTAAGCAGCCTGAGAGAAGCCAGTATATCCCAATAGCTAAGAAAGGATTTGCACGCCTGGCTGAGGATCTCAGTGCTTTATCTGCTCTAGTGAACCAAGCCTGCAGCTCCCTAAAATGAAGAGAAATGCAGTCACTCAGGACCTTTTCCTTTGTCACTGAGTTGCACAGTCCTGGACCAGAAGGGTATTTAAGTGGAGCAGGGAGGGACAGGCCCTGGGTGTGGTTGTTCTCTAAGATAGCTTGCTCATTAGTTCCTATTCCTAACACTAGATCATATTTCCTTTTTGGGTTTATTTTTTTGGAGGTGGTTTTTGTTTGGTTTTGGTTTAATTTTTTTTTTTTTTTTTTTGGTGGATGGGGGGAAAAAAAATTGCCTCCATGTTTTAA
>VZTA01026250.1:5403-40251 GCA_013398855.1 Mohoua ochrocephala
GGTGCCGGGGTGCTGAGGGAATGGGGTATGCGGATAACGGGAGTGCTCAGGGGTACGGGGTGCTGAGGGAGCGCGGTGCCGGGGTGCTGAGGGAATGATGTGCCCTGGGAGCGCGGCGCTCGGGGGTACGGGGTGCTGAGGGAGCGCGGTGCCGGGGTGCTGAGGGAATGGGGTATGCGGATAACGGGAGTGCTCAGGGGTACGGGGGGCTCAGGGAGCGCGGTGCCCGGTGCCGGGGTGCTGAGGGAATGGGGTATGCGGATAACGGGAGTGCTCGGGGGTACGGGATACTCGGGGAATGGGGTGCCGGGGTGCTGAGGGAATGGGGTATGCGGATAACGGGAGTGCTCAGGGGTACGGGACACTCGGGGAATGGGGTGCCCGGCTCTCGGGGTGCTCAGGAAGCTCCGCTCCTGTTTGCAGGCGCGGAGCTCTCACGCTTGTGTATTTGATTTGAGAAAGGGACTTTTTCCAATACAAGAGAGCGGTCAGAGGTACATCCGTGGCCCCGGGCGCCGCCGAGGTGCTGGCGGTGCCTGCTGTGAGGCAGGTGAGCAGTCCCAGGGTGTTGCCGCTGCTCTCTGGGCACAGGAAGCGTTTCAGTCAGTCTCCAGACAACCTGGAGCAAATCCCGCCGGAGTTAAGCCTGTGGTGTCTGTCCTAATCCTGTCTGGGGGCTGTTGACAACAACAAAGACCAGCACAGGCTCCGATGGTTTTATGCCCTCTTCAGTAAAAAAAAACAACAAACAACTGTGGGAATTTCGATGCTTCTCTCAGCTGGCCGAAGTTTGGGAGAGTGGAAGGGATACATTTAGTGGATGCTTCACTTGGCCTATGTGGCCTAGCCCAGAGAAGTGCAGCTCTTAAGTTACTGAGGGAAGGCAGGAACTGTAGTGCCAGGACAAGGGGAATGGCTTCCCACTGCCGGAGGGCAGCGTTAGATGGGATATTGGGAAGGAATTGTTCCCTGTGAGGGTGCTGAGGCCCTGGCACAGGGTGCCCAGAGAAGCTGGGGCTGCCCCTGGATCCCTGGAAGTGTCCAAGGCCAGGCTGGACGGGGCTTGGAGCAGCCTGGGACAGTGGAAGGTGTCCCTGCCCAGGGGCTGGAATGGGGTGAGCTTTAAAATCCCTTCCAATCCAAACCGTTTCTCTTTTCTCCGTGTCGGGAAGGGCGCTTCCCCGGGCACAATCTCGTACTGTGCCTCATTTTTGCTAAATGGATGGCAATGGGGTGTAAGTAACACTTGCAGGTGTAGTGAAATGAAAGTAAAACCTTTAGAGAAAACAGACAGGAACCTGCCTCCTCTCTCATTTGAGCTCTGTGGGAATTTTGCTGCTGGAAACTGCTGAGACCTTGCTGTGACTTCACTTGCAGTTGTTCCTCTAACCTGTAGTTTTACTACTTCAGAGGTGGGCTGGTCTTAATACACCGATCTCATTCTCAAAGCAGAGCAGAAGAATAAAGGTAAATCCTTTCTGCATTCACTCCAAGGTGGATTGGAGTCGTGATCTGGTTGCTCCAAGGAGGCATTTATAATGTGAAAGCTTGCGTTTTTGGGAAGCGTGGAATTTCAGGAGCGGGTTCGAGATTGTATTACTGCAGGAAAGGGGAGCCCTGTGCACCTCCTTTCCATCCCTCTGCTCGTCTGTTTTCCTTGCTCCTCCAGTGCAGGTGTAAGTGGTGGTGTGCTCGGCTGGATTCACGTGCCAAGCCCACCAGCAATGGGCACCATAGGGAAATGGGATCCACGGAGCTGTGTGTCTGTACCTGTGCGCCCAACAGGGAGAGGCAGGCCCGCCCACTGGGCAGTGACAGGGATCAAAATCTGTTAAGCTGCTCCTGAAAGTGTTCCCTGAGGCTACACTTCGCTGGGCATTCCCTGTGTTGGTGGTTTGGCTTTTTTTGGTGGTGTTTGTTGTTTTGTTGTGGATTTTTTTGAGATGGAAGCTGCGCACTACTCCTTATTTCCAGGCGTTCCTAATACCCTCAGCCTCTTCCTTCCACTCTCTCCCAGCGGAAATAATATTTTTGTTTCCTGAAAAAGTTTCCTTTTGGGTGCTGACCAAACTGGTGCCTGTGAAGGGGTAGAAATGTAGAACTGGGGCATTTTAGAATGCTGTCTGTGGCGATTTTCACCCATAACTCCACGGGAATCGTTGCTACAACAGATGTTCTTGTTTAGAGAACAAAAACAGTTTTTGCTAAATGTAAAGGTGGGAGTGCTAACGATAAATAAAGAAAGCGCAGAGAGCAGGTGGATAAAGAATCGAAACAGATGTAGGAAAGAAGGAATTACTCTCAGTTGCTCGCTTTTGGCCTGAATTGTGTTTTAACAGCTGTTTCTCACAGCAGAAAGCTCTCCGTCCAAAAAGATAAAAGGTGAGACTGTTGGCAAAAATTTATGTCAGGTGCATGCAGAGAATTTTTTTTTTTTAAATATAAACAATTTTCTTACCCTCAGTAAGACTAGCTAGGAACAATTAACCTGGAAAAAAATCACTTTTGTGTTATTTTAAAGTCTGTGTTAGTACAGCAGTTTGTACTTAGTGGTAATTAGTAGAGAATAAATGCTTCTCCTTGTAATGTGCAAGACTTTTATATAAGCCTTTGTGACATAGATTGATGGCTTAATTGCCATCAATAACAGCAGTTAAAATACTGCTTCTGGGACAAATGCTGAATTTGTCCAGACCTTGGTGTGGTTTGGTTTCAAATGCTTTTTGCCCCTGCCCTGAACCTGCTCTGCAGTGTACACATCCCATTGTTTAGATCTCCTTTCCTGCAAGCATTTTCCTTTAGTTCCCTTATTGAAATTCCTTGTGCTGGGTCTAACTGCTGTCCCTGTAGAATTTTTCTTCACAACTTCTCATGAAGAAGATAACTTGCCTGTTATTATTTTTTTGTTAGAAATGGCAGCGTAAGCTTCAATAAGTGTGTCTGTATCCAATATTCCAGGTGGGTCTCAGCAGTGCAGAGCTCAAGTTAAATATTGACTTGTGTAGGACTTTGGTCTCGGGTAATCCCTGCCGAAGCTGCAGCCAGGAGAAAGGTGCTGTGGCAAAGAATAATCCCTCTAAACCACCCCCTGCCAAACTGAAGCCGATCTGGCCGTGGGGATGGTCCCAGAGGAGGCTCTGAAACCCCCCCCAGTGTCCCCATGCCCGGGGCTGGGAGCCTGCACGATGAGAGGAGGCAGCCAGGTCTGTACCTGGCGGTGGTGACAGCCCCAGTCTGTGTCTCTGTAGGGAAGTGGCTGGAATTTGGGGTCTCCCTGGTGGTGCCAAGTCTGGTGGGTCCGTTCTCATCTTGCTCTTATTTGTGTTTAACCGTCCCTCGAGCTGGAGGGAATTGTGTGTGCCAGGAGCCCAGCTGGCAGGAGGTCTCTGCTCTGGGACCATGGCTCCTACTACAGAAGGCTCTTTGTGCTTTATAGACACGTGATCCCTAGAAAAAATAAACATTTCTCATTCTTGCAGAGATTTTGCTCTCCGATATGAACTAAGCAATAACTGTTTCAGCACCTTCAGCCTGCTTCACCCCTCTTTCCTTGTGTTGTGGGCTTTTTTGCAAAAGTCTAAAATCTGCTTGCAGAACTTCATTGGAAATGGAATTCCTCTGGGACTGACAAGATAAATTTTGTTCTTGGTGATGTGGCGTGTCTCGTTCTTGACTGCTTTGCTGTGGGGAGCTCAGCAAGCGACACCGAGCTGTATATTAAAGAAAACTCATTTTTTCTCTAGCTAAGAGGCTTTCTAAGAGGTGAGAGGCATCTTAGACTTTATTTGCTTGTGGGGAACAGGAATTTCAAACTAATCAGAAGGTTTTAGCAAAAAAAAGAACATCCAGTCACCTATGGTGCTTTAGGTAAAAGAATTTTGGCATCCTTTAATAGTAAAATATTTTGAGCTGTTTATACCTGGGGGAATAAGTTGTTTTATATCTGTGGTAAGTCTGTTTTCTGTCAGAATCTGGTTCTAGGAAGATTTCTCTCCTGTGTTGTTGGAAGAAGGTTGGGTATGTCATGTGTCAGCTTTGTTTACTGTAAGCTGAGGTTTCGATGGAGGAAACATTGTTTTAGATGCAGGATCGGGTTGATGACTCCTGCTTTTTAACTTTGTGTTTTCGAAACCATTTCCTTGAGTGCGATGGGTGTGAACTGAAGAACCTGTAGAGTAAAAAAAGTGGCTCGAGTTTTTAGCATTCCTGTCCACTTTCTCCCCGTTGTGGATGAGGTGCAGTGGTGTGACTCAGTGTCAGGTGTGTGTCACGGATGTGGGGCTGAGGCCAAGGTTTAGGCTGAGCTCCAGATGGTGGCCAGGGGATTACTCTGAGAGCTAATTACAAGGCTTCTTTGTGTAAGTCTGAATAGTTACATCACAAAGATATTTCTTCAGTGATTCATCAGGCTGTTTAGTGGGGGGAAGTAGCCCACAAGTTTTTTAACTTTCTGATGAGGTGTGTGTTTTGCCCTTAGCCTGCCTGGCTTGCGTTGAGCTGTACCCCAGCACGTGCAGGCTGTTTCAATGGGCATTCACCTCCTGGCTCTGCCAATGGGATCCGTGGCATCTCTGAACTCTGGGTGTCTCTTTTTCTCTGCATGTGTGGCCTACATTTCTCCTCGCATCCATCTCCGGAGCGGGCGAGCCGCTGTGGCGTGGGCCGTGAACAAAGGCCTCTGCCCGTGGTTTATTCAGGCGTGGACTCCCTTGAGTGAGCAGAGGCTATTTTTGGAGCTCCCTTGGGGAGAGGGTGGTCAGGAATCCAACCTCAGAGCCGAGCAGAGGGGAGTGCAGCAGCGTCAGCCTTGGTGTCACTGTGCTTGGTCAGCTGCTGGTGGTGGTTCTGTCAGAGAGGATCCTGTCTCCTGCAGAAGGGTGTTAGCGAGGTCACCCGACAGCAAATTGCTGAGGAAACATTCATTTTACTCCATTGGTTTGTTACTGCTGCCGGGAAACACCTTGTCCCCATTTCAGAGACTTGTGAATTTTGGTTGCTCCTGTCTTGGCTCAACAGATTTGTCCTACAACTCGTGGGTAAAGGGCATTGTCCCCAGCACCCATATCTCCATATCAGTGTGCCAGCCTGGCTTGTCAGGTTGCATTGTCACTCTCTTAGCTGGTGCCACTGCAGTTGTGACCTTTGGTCTGTGGCAGGATGGCTCCGTGCTAAGGGGGATGAAATTTCCTGGCAATGTTATCCTTCCCTGTGTCTGGGCAACTCAGGTATCCCTCAAAGAGGAGTTTCCCACTGATGCTGTGTATCCAGTGCTGCTGCTGGCTTCGTGTCAGCCCCACACCTCCGTGCTGGTGGAGGAAACAGAGCGTTGGGGTCCCGTGCTGGTGGTGCCATGGACCTCAGCAGGTGGCAGATGGATGGCTGAGTTTTCACAGAATCATTTGTTTTCTGCCTGTTTTCCTTGCAACAGCCTGAGCACTAAAGTTCAGCAATGCTCGGTGGCGTTGGGAGTGAGAATGTTTCGCAGTTGCTTTAGCTGTGGGGCTGCTGGAAGGACTCCTGTGTCCCTGGGCACAGGTCAGTGTGTCATGTACCTGACACGGAGCACCGTGACCTCCCTGGTTCCCTTACAAACAGAGCTCTCCTTCAGTGGGGTATTTACATTCCCCAAGGCATGGTGTCCTGCAGTTTCAGTGTGCTTGCCTGTCTGTACTGGGAGGAAATACTGGTGCTATACTGGTTTAATGTGTTCTCTGGGTGGAGACTCCTGCAGCCCGGTGGGCAGAACAAGGCTGCTGGCTGTAAGCTACAACTATTATTTTTGTGTTCAGTCATCCAGTGCCTGTTCCTGCGGGCAGGAGCTCTCTGGGCAGAGAGAATCCAAACTCGATGTGCTCAGTGTAGTGCAGTCAAGTCGAGGAGCTCAGTGGACTGACCAAATGGGCAGTTGGCCGAGGACATACCTGGATAGAAGCCTCCTAGTGCTCGGAGCCTTCGGGAATGTTTGCACAGTCATTTTTCCCCGTGTCTAGGGCCAGAATGTACAGCCTGCAACAGGAAGGCTGATAGGAGCAACATCATCATGATGTCTCTTAAGAGGTAAAAGGATTTGTATGGGTTTTCCTTTGCTGTGTCAGGGAATAGCTGACCTTGGGGCCAGCCGTGAGCTGGCTGCTTCTCTGCGTTTCTGAACACACCGAAGCAGCAAAGATTGGTCCCCAGAATCTCTGTGAGATTTGGTCAGTACCCTTTTCAGAACCCATGTTACCTTGAAGTCTCTTTTTGCCTTAATTTCCAAGACAATTCGGTTCTTCTTTAAAAAAAATCTAAACCTAAGCCCTGGCTTCCTGGTTCATGGAGTGGGAGGCTATTGTGTGCCTGACCTCAAACTGGCTGCTGCTCAAGGTTCTGCAACATGTGATGCCTGGTGTTGCATCAGGTGATGGACGGGGGATTTTGTTGATTCCCTCTTGGCCAAGGCATCTTGAACCTTCTATTTTGAGAGGCCTGTACGGTTGCAGGGCTGAAGGAAACACAGACCTCAGTGTTGCTGGGTTTGGGCTGGGAAGCTGGGAAGTTACAACAATCACAACAGTCCTCGCTTCTCCAGCCTGTCGCTGGCACCGGGGAAGGTGGTGGTAAAGAACCTGCTCGGCCTCTTTGTGCTCAGTGAGCTCAGTGTTTTCTTTGGAGGTCACTTCATACTCTTTCATTTCCCTTCTTCCCCTGTTAAGTTGTGCTTTTTCCGAGGTTGTTCCCTAAGATTTCATTTCCATCTTTTTGCTGAAACCTCGCATCTCCAAGAAGGGAGGTGCTAGACCACACTTGTTTTTCCATAATTAGAGGATTATCTCTTCCAGACATTCTTTGAAGGCACTGAGAGAGCAAGGCTATTGCCAGAGTCACCTGGAGGTGCATTAGGGACTCTTAGGAGCTTGTTTGTTCTCTGTGGGGTGAGAGATATTCCTTGTCCTCCTTTCCCTCAGGCTAGCTCAGATTATGCTGATAGCATTAGTGAAGAACACTTCCAAGTCTGATGTCACTCCACAGCAAAAACTTGGAGGTTTGTGGAGACACTCACCAGGCACTGGGACTTGACAGAGTAACCCAGGAATGAAACTGCATTTTGTGGGGCAAAATGTACTGAGAGAGGTGTTTGCAGGGGGGACTGATGCTTGTGTTTGAGAGAGAGCTGAAGAAGGAGCTCCAAGCAGAGCTCTGCACACACGTAGTGCACATGTGGAGTTACCTGAAGTTCAGGAGAGGTGCTTTTTAAAGCACTTTTCTTTAATCCCTGTTGTCTGTATGACACTCTACTCTTCTTTTTGTAGTTCCTCCAGCAGCACGTTGACAAGGACCGTGAATTTGGGATACGTGTAAAACCTCTGTACCTGTGAGCTTGCAAAGAGCTGTGGGACTTGTCCTGCAGATATTCCTCAAAGGGGAAAAGCCCTTTGCATCTCCAACAGTGAGGTGTGAAAGTGGAAACAGACAGTAGATACTGAGCTGTAATTATTGGGAAGCAGGAGTCTTTTCCGGGCTAGTGGGAACCTTGAGAGTGTGACCTGAGTGATCTGAAAGAGTTGGAGGGTTTCACTGCCTCCAACAACTTTGTGACTCTTTCACAGACGCTTCCAAAAGGACACGACGTCGATAACGGGAACCGCGGGATGCGCCGCGCTGAAATTTTATCTGCCTAAGTGGCTGCTAGTCCAATTCCATTAATGTTTGCATATTTAATAAACTTCTGATGTGGGATTTTAATGAGTTGGCAGTTATCTCTGAACACCCAGCAGCAGCAGCAGTCTCGGAGTTTAGGTGGCTCTCAAATGGAGATTTCTCTCACTTAGAAGGCATGTGGCCTTTCCTTGGGCAGTCAGCACTTGGCAGGCTCTGGAATACTTTGATTTGGTTTGTATTGATGTACATCAACAGTGAGTTTTTAATTTGGATGGAGCCCTAGGGTTAAGTTTTTGGGGGAGGCATCTTTTTAGAGAGCTGGATGTGAGAGAAGTGACCTTGGTTAATCTCGTAACACGCCATTTATCTACTTGGGATGTTCCTTGCTAGTGATCTAATTATTTTGGCTGCAGAATGGGACTGCCAGGGAAATGGCTTCTGATGTGGCATTTGCTCATTTACACTCCCAGTGCTTTTGCTTTGCCTTTTCAGCCTCATTTTGCAAACGTGTCCAACTCCTCGTAGTCCCAAGCAGGGTGAGAAGCGCCCTGGTTGTGATGTGACACAGTTGGACCCAAGTGTCTCTGGTGGGGAGAAGGAAGGTAATCTGTCATCGAGGAAACTGTAGCAAAAATTCAGCAGAACACTTCAGTGTTCATGCTTTGGAGATAAACCTGAGTGTAGTAAATATATGTCAGTATGTCAAATGTAGCAGGCAAGGTGAAAAGGAGCTTTTGATAACACAGTGTAATTCTCACTTCTGGCACCAGTAGGACTTTAAATAAGTCCCTTGCCTGTTCCCAATCTTCAGGATGAATTCTCAGTCTGCTGCTGTGGATGGTAGATGTGTGAGCTGTGAGGGTGGCCAGGGTGAGGAAATAATTCCTTACGGCCTCCTTTGAGATAAGACAGCAGTAATTCAGTGACTGGACCATCAGATGGGCTTCAGGTGACCTTCCAGTGGGCCTGCTAAAAAGCAGGAAAAATTCAGTGTTTATCTGAGCCATGTTTTAAATTGAAGTTCTTTTTATATCTCCAGAACACCAGTTTGGGAGGAACAGCAAAGAGAGTTCAGGACAAAAACTGATGGACCATTACATCTTCCGAAATGAGCCTTTTCACACTTTCCTGCTGGAAAATAACATGTCCTGAAGGTGAGTGGGTTTTGTACGTGACAGATGAGCTGCCCGATGTCTTGGGCCTTGACCAAAGGCAGATCCACCCTTACTCCAGCCTGGCCTGACGCTGCCTCTCTGGGCTGGCACAGCCCGTGGCAACTTGCTGTGAAAATGTGCGTTTTATCACCGGGAGAAAGAGGGAGGAAGTAGGGAATATTTTCCACTAATGAATTGCCATTGATTTAGAAGCCTTTGAAAAAGCTGCAGTGCTTAGTGAAAGAGGTGAGCCATGGGGAGCCTGGATGTTTTCTGGTGAGTGGAGAACATGCAGGTGTTTTGTTTGCAGCATGAGAAAGTGAAGTTTGTAAGACAAACTTTGGTTGAGTTTGGCGAGCGTGTTAAATTACATAAGGCATTTTCAAGTTTCGTTCCAGTCGTACCTCAAATGATATTTTCAGTGTTCAGAAGAGCTGAAGAAGAGTGCTCGCTATCAAAGATGGTAAAAGTAATTTCCCCAAAGTAAAGAACATAATGCTTGAATGAAATTAAATCAGAATTGTATTTTGTAGAGTTTGTAATATCTTTTATGTTATTTTTGTACTCGGCCCCTCAGGGCTGTAGGCAGTGACCGTACAGTTTTGTTTTAAAATCCTTTAATAACAGAAATCAAAATGGGAAGTGTTACATAAGTCCTGCACTCAACATTGAAATAAAACCAGCATTTCTGAGACAGTTAAGGTTTAAAATATCTTGGTTTAGACTTAACTCTCACTTTAATAAATAACATATAAAAGGAAGCCATGAGCTATGTAGGTCTAAGTGTGCCTACTTAGCAGCATTAATTCTGATTTTTTTTAAAATTAGGCTAATAAATTTGCTTTTGTGATGGCTACTTTGTTAATTATTTTTTCTGTTTTTTGGCGTGAGCCAGCTAGCAGCTCTGAGCTCAAAGACAATAATGGAGTGTAAATGGTGAAAAATGGGTGGTTGTCAGTTGTCATTGTGTCTGCACAGAAATTGCTTGAAAATGTTCAGTGCTGGTATCACAGGCCCTTTGTACATAAATGCTTTTCCATGTGAGGGAAAAACCCCAGTTGAAGTTCAGCCTACAGTGAACTCTTCATGTGTTTTTATAGGTTTGAAGCTCACGTGAGTTCCTTGAACGTTGGCATATTCGGTAGCACTGAGAGCCTCTCAAGAGTGTAGGACTTGACAGGTACAAGAGGATGCAGTGTCAGGGGATTTTACTTGTTGGGGAAGAAAAGTCTGGTGGCTGGAGAGAGAAACACTGTTCACATTCATTGGTGCTCTTTGGTGTCTGGTGTGATCGGCACAGTTCTGCATAAAAGGGTGGAAACCTGAAAGCCCCAAAGCAAAAGGTGTGACTTTAGTTCTAAAAGCTCTCTTGTCTTTCCTAAGTGTCCTCTTCAGATGTTATCTGTGAACCTTTTGCCAAAAAACCCCCGTAGAGCTGGGGAATCTCACTGGGAAATACTTCTTCTGGTGTAGTCTGTGCTTTGCTGTTGTGTGGATGAGCAGAAATACCTTCTCTGCCTTTTACTCTCTCCTTTCCCGGTCTGTAAAAGGTGTGACTTTAATCTGTGGAGAAGGATTGTGCAACAGAGTGAAGAGAGAGAGAGTGAAAAGAGGATATTTTTTGCTGTTCTAAGGCTTCTTTGTTCTCAGAGGTCAGGAGGAGCTGAGCTCCAGTGATTTCATACGCTCTGCTATTACCTGTTTTCATGCTGGCCGTAAGCCTGAAGGGACGGATCCTCCTCTGGATGAGTCATTAAGTAAATATCAGGCTCTGCTGGTATTCCTGCTCGGAGTACTCGTTCCTATTTCTTGTGCGTTGTTTACTTGCTGTTTTTCTTAGCTGCTATCACAACCCCAGCAGATTTTGTCAGCACAGGGACTTCTCACGGTGTGCAGCTGGGGAGAGGCACCTGCACCGGAGCCAGGAGCTGTTCCAGCCTTGTTCGAGGAGGGATTTTCAACAGTAGCTGGGAAATACTTGGAGTTATTTCCAGTAAAACAGTTCTGGTTCTTGGCTCTTGGTCAGAGGCATCTTGCCAGGTGGCCTGTGGGCTGGAAGTGGTGCCTGCTCCGGCTGCATCCCTCCTGCAGGACAGGGCATGGGAGGAAGTGCATCCCGTGGGAGCACCGGAGCACACCGTGTTCGGAGCTGTCACTGGAGCCTTCGGCAGTCTGTTCCTGCTGGGCTGCTGCCGGGAGGGCTGGAGCTCTGTGAGCTGTGCTGCTCCAGCAGCTGCTGCAGCCAGAGGTGACTCAGGAATGACTGTAGAATCCTAGAGCCATGGGGTGGTTTGTGTTGGAAGGGCCCTTGCAGCTCATCCAGTTCCACCCCCCGCCCACTCACTAGGTCAGGTTGCTCAGGGCCCCATCCAGCCTGACCTCGAGCAATTCCAGGGGTGTGGAAGCCACAACCTCTCTGGGTAACGTATGATGACGTGGTGCATCTCCTGGAGGAGATTTGCAGCTTCCATGGGGACAGGGACAGGGTGCTTCAAGTGTTTGTGCTCACTGGGAAGCTCTGCTAGCAAGGGACAAGGGCATGTTGTCCACTGTTAACCACCCATGCACCATGAGAATAACTTGCAGTGTGCACACGTTCTGATATTGGGTAACCACTGGGTTTTGTCTGGAGTCTGGATTTGTGTCTGTTTTTCATGTGGAGATTTGGCTGTGTCAGGCTTCTATCCTAACTATAAAACCTTGGATAGGTGTAGAGGTCCCTGGCAGGTTCTCTCCTTGCCTGTCTGCCCCAGGATGTCATCACTAATGGCCTTATGGGATTTGAAAATGCCTTGGTGTTTGTGGATTAAGTTCTTGTCTCATTAGGACAAAAATATACCATCAGTTTAACCTGCATCTTGACAAAATATGGACAGCTTGAACCTTGGGCAAAAACTGGATGATGCTGCCCAGCCAGAATCAGTTTCCATCCTTATTTTCTCTGAGAGAGGGAATGTTTCTGGTGCTGGGTGGCTGAGACTGTTCTGGGGGAGCTGACCAGGCCACTGGAGGTGAGAGCTGTGGGGCAGAGCTGCATTGACTTCTAGTTACATCTTTATTTTACTGATACTTCCTTCAGGGCTTTGCTTATTCCCTTTGCTGCCAAGGGAAGCCCTCCCAGCCACCTTCAAGGACACTTGGAGAAGTCCAGCTGATTGTGTAGTTCTCTCTCTTTCCTGGAGATCCCGAGGGTTCCCTGCTGTGAACTGCAAGCCCAAGAGATGCTGCTGAGCTGTGGCACGAGCAGCGTGAGCAGCCCGAGACACACCAAGCTTCCTACAGGGAGGTCCATGGGATTCATCCCCGCATGGAATTTACAGCCAGCGTTACAGCAGCGGGTTTGGCAGCTTGGCTGCTGGATGTATGTGGGCTTCCTGGGATGTTCCAGCTGCTGTGCTGGGAACCATTTGTTTTGCTCTAACTGGATGTGAAATATGACCACTGAGGCCTGATGGATCCCCTTAATGGCCCAGTGTATGATCAGCATCAGCCCGAGGCGAGCTGTTCACCCACTGCACTGCAGTTAACTCGCCATGAACAAAACTTCAGGAATTCCTGGTCTGGGACCTTTCTGTGCCAGGAGTCGTCCGTAGCCCAGTTTAGTTAGAAAGTGTCCAGAATAAAACCACTGCACATTTTTCTTTTATTAAGATCTGCTGTTAAGAAAATAATTTTTGCTAAGCAGAGCACTTTAGGCTGACATTAAGTGAGGGGAATAAACTGTAAAAATCTGTAATCACACCGGAGGGAAAAGGAGACATTGCTTCAGATTCCCATGATGTTTTTTCCAGCTGCCTCAGTAAAACAATTCTATTTCCAAGATATATTTATCCTATATTTAAATATTGTGTGGATGCGTTTAAGAAAATGTTTGATTATGTTCTGATCATGTGTAACTTTGGGGTACTGATTAGCAGCTACAGGTGCAGCAGTAAAGGAACTGTAAATTTGCCAGGTAGCATTGCTTGTCTACAGGTCCCCTTATCAAATGAGATTATATTGTTTTTCAGGCACATTGTGCTTGCCTTCTTGAAGCAGAATTACATTTCTATTAAAATAATGTTTGCTCAGTGCTTCCAGGTAAAGGAGAATTCAGCATTACTGATAAGGACCACAATCCACTTTTATTTAATTCATTTGCCACTTGACTTGGTCTCCATTCTCTGGTGCCCGAGCATTGCATTGCCTGCTATTTTGGAGTAGCTGTGTTTGGAAAGCTGCTCAGTTTTTCGTGTTCTGATGTCTGTTACCACAATTTTTTTTTGGCCTTGAAATCTAACCACTGTCTTTGAGTTGATGCATCTTTTTTAATCTCAACTTTAATCTCTGGTTTTCTCTTTTTTTGATTTACACAACCATGATAAAAGCAACCAGATTATGCTGGGGTCAATTTGATGATAATAAATTCCTTCTCCCCTTCCTTAAGCCCCAGTGCAAATGAAGAAAGCTAAATTTACTGGCTGTTCTTCATGCCTTTTTGTCCAGCACAGAAACAAATTAAGCTATTTTGACCTTTCTCTGACACTCGTAGTTGGCGAAGATGAGGGCAAAGGCTTTGTAAAAGTAAATGAAGTTGGTATTGTTTTTTTTGTCTAAAATTGTCATTAATGCACTCTGGCATGCTCCAATTAAAGTCCCAGCCTGGGAAGGCAAGAGCAGGCAATCTCAGCTGCTGTTTCATCCACCTTCAGGGGTTTGTCTGTCTTTGGGGTGCCCTGTGGCAGAGGTTTGAGGCGGTGGCTCTGCGTGGGTACCACACACCCGTGGTGAGCTCTGTCCTGCCCTCCTGCTGGCATTGCTGCTGCTGCCAGAGCATCACCCGGGAGGAGCCTGAGCAGGGCTGGCTGAACCCGGGGCCCTGCCACTGGTGCGTGACGTGGAGCAGAAAAAGGGCTCACAATAAACTGGACGGTTTCAGAGAATCCCAGAATGGTTTGGGTTGGAAGGGACTTTAAAAAACATTTCATTCCACCCCCTGCCATGGGCAGGGACGCCTTCCACTATCCCAGGCTGCTCCAAGCCCCGTCCAGCCTGGCCTTGGGCACTTCCAGGGGCTTCCAGGGATCCAGGGGCAGCCACAGCTTCTCTGGGCACCCTGTGCCAGGGCCTCCCCACCCTCACAGGGAAGGATTTCTTCCTAACATCCCATCTAAACCTCTCATCTTTTAGTTTAAAACCATTCCCCCTTGTCCTTGCATTGTCCATTGCAGCTGTAAGTTAGGAAGGAAAAGAGTGTGCAGAGTTTACCACCCAAAACCTGATTGTGCGCTGCTACTTTGTATTTTTCTGTCGTACTTGAAAAACAGAGCTTTGTGCTCTTAAATGGTCATGCTCTCTCCTGAGAGGGCAGGTAAAAAGGGGAAAACTTAACGTTGGCTTGACAGAATGTTGCAGCAGTTGCAGAGGATGCTGTGTCTCAGTCCAGGTCATTTCAGGCCTAACAGAACCCCTGCTTACACTTTGCATTCCTGCTTCTCTGCTGTGCATTTCCTAGACAGCTGTGCTTGCCCTGGCTGCCTTATCTCAGAGGTGATTACACTGGTATCTTTATTTGCTCTGCCCTGTGCTGATACCAGCCCTCAGCCAGCCCTCTCCGTCTCCAGCCTCAGGATGGGCAGAGTGGAGGCTGCAAAATGAGCCTGTGCTTAATGCCTTGCTTGTGGCTGGGGGAGTGCTGTTCACTGAGAGCATGGACAGCACAACTTAGTGCTGACCTCAGACTGTGCTTGCTTGTCTCAGGCACAGACTCCAGGACATGGAAACCAGCCCTGATTTTTCCCTGACAGAACAGTTTCCAAACAAGTTCTGTGTCTCCAAGTAAAGGCTTTTCTGGATGCACTTCTCTAGAAAGTCATAATACATTTATGTAGCGTGCTGTCTCTTGCAGTTAAAATGATTGGCAGTTTTTTGGGAAGTGCCATCTGAAAAATGCAAGGGATTTGCTTTCTCACAGTACAGTACAGAAAATTCCCCTTTGCTGTTTCCCCACCAGAAATGGCACAGCTCTGTGATGGAGTGAGGTGTAGGTCACTGCAGTTTGCATTTTGCTTTACTCTGAAAAGAGCTCATCCCTTCAGAGGTGGTGTTCAAAACCTGCTGCTGCCATCAGCCAAACCAAATTTGTAATTACATTGCTGTGGAAAATGGGGTTGTGCAGAAACCTGTTTGCATCCCTTAAAGAAATTAATGGTGCCTTGGTGTTGATACTGGGCATCAAGTGATGCGAAGTAAAGGTCAGAGTCTGAGATGAGTGCACCTAAAAATGCCTCTCCTTTGGCTTGGGTGGCTGAATGTGATGGTTTAGGTTAAAACAGGCCAAGGGAGCCATTGTGTAGCCAGCTTTTGAAAGCCAGGCCTTTCAGCTCTGTGCCTAAACTAGTGCATGCAATTATACGTTTCATTGGAGTGTAATATTATTTACTGAAGTTTCTGTTCTTAAGCATGGTAAATGCTTTTGCATATTGCTCAAAAGGATGGGCAAAAAAATCCATCTTGCATAAGGAATAGCTCTGTTTTAAGGCTGGATAGAAATTTAGCTTATTGTGAGCATTTGGAGTGAGTGCTGTTAAATGAGCTTTTCTGAATTTTCTTAACACTGAAGGATTTTTATACCAAAAGTTCACATATATATATATATATTTTTTATATCTCTATATGGCTAGAGACATGTCCAGTAAAAAATGGGCAATTTGATTAAAGCAGGAATTTAAGGAAGCATTAGAATGGTTGCCTGGGGCTTCAGTATGATTTTGCAGTGCTCTGGATGGTTAATACAGAATAGACTAACTGCTAGGACAGAGAAGCCCAGAATAATTTTCCTTGTCCCAGTTAAGTCAAGAGCTATTAGAGCAGTGGAAATAAGGTTTCGACAAGAGGGGAAGAAAGGGTGAGGGACGTGTCAGCTCTCAGTCTGGGTGGCGAGAGGGGAGAGGACCAGAAACTGGAATGGAAGAGCAGGGAGTAGCAGTTACCAGTGAAAATAGACTAATGTTGCATGTAAGTGCATTAGGAATGGGTTTCATTCTTTCTGGTGCTTTTTTTTTAAAAAAAACCCAAACTACATGAATATTTGCAGTAAGACATGGAGGTCAAAGGAACATGGGATTTTCTTTGACCTGCGTGCTTGTCAGGAAAGGCTTTTTCTCTACTTTCACACCTGATGTTTGAGCCATTTTGAGCCATTTCTCTCCAACCAGGTCCCACCAAACCGTGCTACACTGGTTTGACCCTCATCCCATGGCTTTGCTTCCCTGGCATTGGAAGCAGGGAGGCCACAGCAGCTCAGAGGCTCCAGTTCACTGTCTGGCTCACACTTAAATGTTTGGAGGAGTGACATCAAGTACTTTTTTAATGTACCTTTCCCACCTTTTCCTAAGGTGTATTTCTCTCCTGTCATGTCTTGAGGTGTTGGATTGTGACACTGCAGTAGAAGTAACATTTCTGAGCGGAATATTGAAGGACCAGGAGCTTGACAGGGATGGTGTGAGAGGAATCTTTAACCTTCTCTCTGCAGCTCCCTGTGGTGGTTCACTGGGAATTACTCAGGAAGCAGGATTTCTAGTCTCTTTTGGAATCACAAGTGTAACAAGACGACTGGGAGGAATGGGAAAGTGTTGTGGGGTTAGACAACAGTCCCCTGTGCAGCTGCAGCTGTGAAGGCTGTGGGCTCAGTAGCCACGACCAGGAACCATTATGTTTTTTGGCTGATAGCCTTCTAGTCCAAGGTGACAATCAATAGCCGACCTGTGAGAAGAAATGGGCTCCTTGCTGAAGGAGAAGATCTGCTCTGCTCTTCTTTGCAAGGAGCTAGCTCAGCATTGTGCTTGGGGATTGATCTTCAGAAGTAATTCTTTAGATAGTGCTTTATCTTTATTCTCCTATCAGCAGCCTGGCTTCAGAACCCTCCGTACCTCATCCCATTATTCCCTCGGCCGAGGGAGTGTTGAGTGCAATACTTCTGAGCAGTTCATTTGATTGTGCTGCCCTGCCCTTTGCCTGGCTTTGGGATGACCACAAGAAGATGGCCCAGTGTGTTCAGGCTTCCAGGAGATACTGCAGGGCCTAGAGAACATACTTCTACCCATTCCGAACTGAGGAGGTGTCTGGAGCAAGAGGAACTGCTCTGACACTCGGCTAAAATATACAATCCCTTCTCTCACTCTCCCTGGTCGATATTTTGCAACATCAGGGCTAATTTCTGTGGTTTTCAGGTTAAAATACATATGCTCCTGTGTAGTTGAGGTTCATTATCTGTGCAGCACATTTGCTTTTAAAGGACTGAGAGGGACGAGCCTGTGTCTGCAGTGCCTCCTTCCCCATGGAGCACGAGGGAAGGAAGAAGTTTGATCAACCTGTTTGTTACAGAGGAGAGTAAAGGCAAACCCAGAGGGGAGGCAGAAGGGACCACTGAGTGTTGTTTTCTTCTCTGCAAGCTCCTCTCATGTGCTGAAAGAAATTGTTCTCCTTGTCATCTCGGATGATTATATTTGCAAAATCCGACCCCGAAATATCATCCCTGTATTGGACACTGACCATCTACAGTCAGAGTCTTATTTAGTGCCTTTATTTTGATTACCTTTGTTACCTCGGGCGCTTGGCAGGAGCAAAAAGCCTCATCATTCTGATTGCTTCAGCTTCCCAAGATGTCTTTCGAGAGAAAATGTTTCCTGAGCTTTGTTGCAACCTCTTAAGTAGGATTTGGTCTTTCTGGGAGTCATGTGAGATCAAGTGATTGCCTGGAGCAAGAGAAGGTACTGAAGCTGCAGTAGCAAAGACCTTGATATCAAAGGCCACCTGCTACTGCTCTCCATCTCTTCAGCCTTAAATTTATCAGGTTGTAAATTCATCTTGTCTTCCTACAGGCAGGTCCTCAGCAGGTGAACCGGGCAGTTTCTCAGGGATTAGTTCACACTTGTATCCCAGCCAGAAAGTTCCTCCTGCATAAACTTTTGTCATGTCTTCACAAGACATACTGAATTGTCTTTTGGCCTTCTTTCTGGGTGCTCCTTTTACAATTGTCTTGGTCTTCCTGGTGTCAGTCAACAAATCCATGTCAACAGGTAGCTTTGACCTTCAGTTTTGCAGCCCAGCTTACACGGACACCTGGTAGGAGTGGAAAATACTGTCCCACTGTAGAATCCTAATAGTTGTCTGTTTTTTCCCAAACCTTGGCTTATTGATCAGCTTGTGTAAAGAATTTCTTATGAAAAACTTAAATGAACTCCTGTTCACTTTCTGGTTGAAGAAAATGGAGAAAAATATCTTACAGTCCATATTGATGTGGCTGAATTACACACACACACACACACACACACACACACACACAGCATTGATTAACTTGGATATTCTGCTCATGGTGTGTATTTTATTTACTGTCCTCAGTCAGAAATGCATTTCTAGCAAGCTGAGATTGTATTTATGGAGTGAACTGTGTCAGTGCTGTAATACTCATGGAAAAATCTTTGCTAGGACCACTGTCCAGGTCCAGGCCTGCAGGCCCGTGATCCATCTCTGATGTTCTGGCCACATAGCCTTGTGCCTTTCCTCACCTTGGATCTACAGTGTAAAGGACAGAGCATCTTTTCAGTCATTTTGCTTGTAAGCAGCTTTAATAGTTTAGTTTAGTGTAGCTGTTCTAACATTTTTTCATTTCAGCCTCGACACAGACACAGCCCCATCGATGCTGTGTAGGTTCAGGTACTGCAGTATGTGCAGGTGGCATTATTGTTTTCTTTGGTTTGTTTTGTCTGCTGTTTGACACAAGAGAGACTCCCCTGGCCCCGCTGCTGGCAGCAGTTACAGACAGTTGCCAGCCCCCAGTGGGAGTAAATATTTCCAGCCAATATTTCCAGCTGGTTCTGTCCTGGAGGGATGGAGCTGCTGCTGTCAGCTGGAGGTGAGGGAGGTTTCCTTTTGCCTCTCCAGTGAGAAGCAAGATGTAAAATGCACCTCTGGTGGTGGCTGGAAGGTTTTGATGGGTTTTTTTATGGCTCAAGCTATTTAATGTGTCTGTGCTCTCCTCTGAGGCAGAGGGTCCTGGTCTGGGGAGTAACTGTGTCACCTCGGTCCCGGTAAGGAGGGAGCCTCCCTGGCACAAAGCATGACTGGCTGATCTCCTGAGGAGTTTTGTGAGTCCATCCAAGAGCCGCTTCCTCGGAGTGTTCTCCCTTCTGCAGCCTCGGTGCAATGCGAGGGTGAGGTCACCAGCCAGTGTTTGGTGAGAGATGGGACTGCTTCCCTTACTCAGTGCCATCTATCTTGTACACTCAGAGCCAGTTTCTCATAAGAAAAAATGCCATGGTTGTGTCACGGGAGATTGCAGTTACAGTGGAATCATATAATAATGTGTCAGTGGAAGTGTTTAATGTTTTCTGTCATTTGAGCAGGGGGGCACTGCAGCATTTTCCTTCTCACCTGTATCTTTTTAGTGTTGGACGTGGCTTCTTTCCCCAGAGGCCTGCAAAGGTCATTGTTTTGCAAGGAGAAAGGCCGTGATATCAGCTTTTGGGAAGCTGAAAATCCAGAGCAGCCAGCAGTGACAACTGAGGTCCTGCTTTGTCAGAGGTGATACCTTCCTATGTCAGGTGTGTGTGGAAGAGTCCAGGGTGCTGTCCTAGCATTGCAGGTTTTTTTTCCCCAGCAGCTTAATGCAGTGAAAAAGAGACTTCTGATGTGTCTGTATGTGCAGTGAGTAGTTGTGTCCTTGGAGGTTAATTGGGGCTGTGCTGTGGGTTTCCATTTCCTCCTATTTTTTTTCCACAAGCAGAAAACCACTTGTTGGAGTTGCATCTCACGGTCACTTTCTCAGATACTCTCCCAGCCTTGAGGAGAGTGCAAAGTACAAGAATAACAGTGTATATGTTTTTAAATCTGTTCACGCTTTTAAAAGAGAAAATCTGCACTCGTGGATGGCCTTCACTTGTTGTGTGGAGGTTTTCCAGAGGCTGGGCAGATTTCAGGAGCATTTGTGGGGCATTGTTCCCTACCTTACCAGTGTGTTCAGCTGCAGGAGGCTCTCTCTCCCTCTCTCTCACAGGGAGTGAGGAAGGCTAAGCCAAAGGGTTTCCTGCTCTCATTCCGAGCTTATCCAGGCAGTTCTTGGGCGTAGCTGCCTTTGGAATAAGTGACAGAATTCCAGTAAAACAGTTCTGCTGCTGGGGTAAAATCTGGATCTGATTGAACCTTTGTGCTTGCATTTAGTGAAGCCACGTTTCTCTTTAGGATTGCAGACTGGGAGGAAGACTGGGTATGCTGGTGGAGGCAGCTGAGGAGTTGTCTGAATTTCAGCAAGTGGATATAGAAGCAGGAAAAAGAGTGAAGTTTGAGATGAGAAAGATATAAATAGGGAAAGGAAATGGGCTCCTCTCTGATGGTGGAGGGGAAAGAAGCGGGTAATGGTGATCAGGTGGCAATCTAAGGGGAGTAAAGAGCAGGAAAGGGAAGAAGAATGGAGCTGGAGATCTCAGAGGGGTCATGAAATGCATTAATTTCTTTTTCAGACTCTTCTTGCATTTTATGCAGGAAGAAACACTAATTAGCAACTTTTCTTCAGGATTTGTTTAACCAATCTGAGTTTACTGTTTTGAGCGGGATGGCAATAACTCAAGGAAGTGATGGGGAAAGAATGATCCTTACTGGTAAGTTTTATTTGTTAGGAAAGGAGCACAGAGAGAAAGTCAGCTCTTGCAGGGACAGTTTTGCAAGGGGAACAGTTCCAGGTGGGTCCTTTCTCTGCTCCCGGGGCCTGGGGATGCATTTTCTTCAGTGTTTCCATGTGCATCTTCCTTCTGTGGTTGTCCAGTTTCACTGTGTTCTTAGCATGGTGCCTTTTATCAGCAACCTGCACCCCTGGCTGCTTCCTCAGGTGCGGTGCAGTAGCTCTTGTTGTCCCTTGCCCTGTGTTGGGCTGTCAGAGCTGTGAAATCGAGGGCTGGGAACGCTCCAGAGCTCCGTGTGTGCTGCTCACCCTCGTGCTGCTGTAGTGCCAGGTATGAAAATCTCCCTGGTGCTTTTCTCCTGTTTTGTTTTTACACTTACGTTCTCGCCGCGTGTCATCTGGAAATCAAAGCAGGAGTGTGCAGTTCAGCAACAGCAGCAGAACTGTGCTTACTACTAATCTGCTGCTTTGCTCAAATTAAACATTTATGGGGCCAGAGACTCCTCACTGCTCCAGCTCAAATCTTTCAGCCTCCTACACTATGATGACTTTTTTTTCTTTGCATTTTGACACAGCTCCTCTGAGAAATACAGTGAAATCAAACTGTCCTCCACCGGCCTCTCTCCATCTTTCCTTTGTGTGCCCAGTTTGCTGTTTTCCCTTGACCGTGGCACACGGGGAGCAGCTGTTGGTAGAAGCAGTGCTTTATATCCCCTGTGAGTGGAGGTTTCCCCCCAGTCTGAGGGGCAGAGACGTGCCCTCGGTTATTGGTACCCGTTTCTGTTCCCTGGTCCGTTCCCAGGTGGTGTGACTGGGTGGGAGCTCCTCGCTCCTGGAAGCAGGGAGTAACCTAGTGCTGCAGCACGTTGCCTGTTGATGCTCCAAGCTGTGTTGGCTGGCTTGGTCTCCATGGAGAGCAACTGGGATGCTTTCCAAGGCCTGCATCTCGTCTGCCCCTGCTCTGTGGCCTGGAGTGAAACCTGGGCCATAGTTCTGTTCCTTGGGCACGCTGGAGTGGAGATAACTTTTGCAAAAAAAAAAAAAAAAGGGTTGTTCCTGAGCCTTGCCAGAGACTTTTAGAGGACCTAGTGCTCAATTTTCCCTGCCAGAGCATGGTCTCCTCCTTTGATTTAAGTTTTCTAGCTTAAAGCAGTGCTGCATGGATGCTGAAAGCCCACGCTCCTAAAATAGATCAAGTAGAACAAGCACTTTAGTGCTGACTCCTCTTCAGGAGAGGAGAGGGAAGGTAACAATGAGCAGATGGCAGGTATTAGTCACGCCACCTGATATATCTGAGCACCTCAGACCCCATGGGCACAGAGGTGCTGGGGGAACCCAGAGGGAAGGAATCCTCCCAGCGAACCAGGCTGGCTGTTGGAGTTGCACAGGATACAAGGCAGAGGCACCTGAGAAAATGAGGGAGCTTGCAGCCAGGTGCTAACCCAAGGAGAGCACGTTCACAGAGAGCCCTGGCCAGAGCCTGGGCCTACATTTACCTGCCCAGTTTTCCAAGCTGTTCCCTCAGGTATTTGACAAGCCCTCAGAGCATCACTCCTCGGAGCTCCCATGCTTTGCTCCCTCTGCAGAAGGGATAGAACAAAGGTCCAGTACCTCAGAAATAACCGAATTCCCCCAATTTCAGGATCAGCTGGAATGGCATTATCCCTGCTTCTACTCTAATAAACGCGGCACAGAAGCTGCTTGACCTTTCCTCGTGGTATCTGGATTGCCAGTGTGCACCTTGCAGTTGCATTGGGCTGGCCCAGCATCCCCTCCCTCCTCCAGGTCCTTGGTACCCACACGTTGGGCCTGGCCCAGCATCCCCTCCCTCCTCCAGGTCCTTGGTACCCACACGTTGGGCCTGGCCCAGCATCCCCTCCCTCCTCCAGGTCCTTGGTACCCACACGTTGGGCCTGGCCCAGCTGGCAGTGGGCTCACAGGAGAGTCTGGAGATGCTCTGTCCTGCTGATGTGCTGGGAGCACAGCGTGGCAATGAAATGTGGAGTCTGTACAGTGCAGCAGTGGCTTCCAGCAAACCTGGCACCGTGCAGCAAGCAGGGCACGGAAGTACCTGCGGAGGCACCTCCAGGTGCTTGCTCTGGCTGCACTGTTTGTATAACCATTCACTTCAAACCCAGCCTGGCCAAAAGGCAGCTGTGGGCACAGTAGAGGGAAGGGAGGTCCAAATTTGGGCTCTTTTGACTCCCCTGTGCAGAGGTGGGGTCATCAGGAATCACAGCATTTGTATGCTCTCCTTGAAGAATGGCTGTATCTTTATTTTTAATTTTTTTTCCCCCATTCGTTTTGGGTTTTTATTGTTCTAAATCTTCAACAGCAGAGGCCGAATGTGTGGTCTCCTGCTCTTTCTCCTCTTTTGTTTCAACTTTTTGGCAATAATTCCTAAAGAGCTGCTCTGCTGGAGTTACTCCCATCATTTTTCACACTTGTGCTCACTCAGCCCTCTGTGGAAGCCAAGCACCCCGTGGGCCTCTGAATTACAAACACCATTTTGGTGGCACCTTGCATCCTTGGGCTTCAGCTTCTGCCAAGCACCTAATGAGTGTAGGAAGCGAGTGAAACGCTTCTGCTGTTGGCTCTGCTCTGATCCATGAGGGGTTAAACTAAGCTCTGTTTATTAGTGTTGATGCTTTAAATCGTGCCAGAGCGTTTGAAAATGCGGCAGTGGACAGGGCAGCAGGCAGTAAACACCGTTAAGTGACAATACTGTTCAATATTTGCTGTTAATTGAGAGAGGCAGCAGCTGCTGGTATGCAGCTTCAGCCAGGATGAATTAGTAATGAGTCTGTAACTGGGCTTTTTTTTTTTTTTTTCTGGTTTAAGGTTGCATCAGCCCTTTACGGTTCAGTAACGTGGTTGGGATAGAAATAAAAATCATAGCATGCCCTAAATTGAGGGTTTTATTTTGTTTTTTGTTTTCCAGTGAGTTGTCATGGAGCTTGGTGTCCGTGATAAATTTGGCAGCAGTAAGAAAACTGCCTCGTGTTTAAGGACCAGACGTAAAGATTTTGGTTAGCTTTTCCATCCTCTGTGGCAGCCAGTGGGAATGCAGCAGGCAAAGCAAGCTCCTCCTTTGAAAGAAAGCACTTTTGTTGGGTTCTCAGATGTTTCCAGTCAAACAGGAGTTTTGGTTGAAGTTTCTTTGCTGGCACTGCTGCAGGTCGTGGGCTCTGAGAGGGTTCTGTCCCTCGCTGCAGGGGCAGGAGGAGAGGGAGCCCTCATTCAACATTTCCCTTGTCCTTTCCTTGCGCTTTTGCCATGCGTGTGTGTCGAGCTCAACCTTTGAAAACCTGCTGATAAGCTGTTATCAGCCTACGGTTAAAATAACAAACCCTCCCACCTTGCTGAGTTGGGATAGGGACTTCCCAAGGCTTCGGAGCCTGGGTATGGAACGGGAACATCATGAATCCAGAGCAGCCAGGCTGGGGGCAAAGTTTGCTCTCTGAGGAAACCAGCCGCAGCTGCTGCTTTCGTGCTGTTTATGTAACCTGCCCTGCAAGTATTTGTTTTGCACAAAACGCTTTATTTTGAGCTATAGATGTTGTTGTGAAAGGTCAAAACTGTGTTCTAGTGGTTTTTAGCAGATCTGAAGTGGGGCACAGGAAATGAAATTCCAGCTCAGTTGAAAACAATGCCAACAGTCCTATTGATTTCAGCACAGCTCGGCTTTCACCACAAGTAGGAGAATTTCGAAGCAAATAATGTTTTGTTTGTTCAGTTCTTTAAAAAAAAAAAAAAAATCCATCTGCAGGGGTTTGCACTTGAATCCAAATACTCGGAATTCTGCTGGTATTTTGGTAGGATGAGAAACACTAGCTTGAAAGAATTCTTTGGGTCCACAATGATTATGTTAAAGAGAGGAAAAAAATAAATCCAATCAGCAGGTGTGTTTGCAACCCTGTTCCCAGCTGGGGCGATTTCTGTACTGCACCCCTTTGGCTTTTGGGTCACATTAGCAGCTTTTACCCAGTGAGTAAGTGCTTTTATGCATTCTTGAGAGCTCGAAGCTGCCACACACCGTGCTGGCTTCTGGACTGGGCTGTAGAGGCAGGAAATCTTTCGGGTCGGATGTGGGAAGCAAGCGTTAAAAGCCAATCGAAGGCTGTGAAAGGCGGTGGTGAATGGAACTGCAGGGAGAGCTGAGCTCCTCTGGTGCTGCAAGTCCTTCAGCCCCACAAGTCCCTGCCCGTTTAGGCACTGACCATTCATTCCCACCTTGGCTGCCAGCTATCAAACGGTGGCTTCAAACCTGTCCTTAAGAGCTGTGGGTTTTTTTCGTGTGAAATGCACTAATTTATTCCAGTGGCATTTGGCCAACTTTGGGCATCTGGTGTCTCGTGGTTTTTATGAACATCTCTCCAGTTTTCTCTGCTGTCTTCTATATGTGGATATGAATTGTGTTTACGAGGATAAGGTATTCCAATGCATTTTTTTGCTATTTTTGTGTGGTTTTGATTCTTTCAATCTTTATTATTGTTTCATCTGTAGTATTGCTTACAGTGTTTGTTTTTTTAAGCAGGAAAATAAACCTTGTGTTTACATGCACCATTCCTGTCTTAAAATAGTGGTAAAAATTATAATTACTGGCTTTTGAGGCTTTTTTTTCTTCATTGATTTAGTAGAACCATGTAATTTCCTTGTGAACAAAGGCAAATATTTACATTTTTAATATATGAAAGTATAAACTATAAAGTTTATCTAATAAAACTGTTAAAATACATGTATGTTTAGTCTAGATTTTGTTTGGAAATTGTTCTGTAATTAAAATAGTTAATGCAGGGCTGGTATGGGGCCACAGAGGCTGCAAATTGGTACTTTGCTGTGCAAGAATATTGCTATATCATCATCCTCCTGTGGCCCAAACAGAGCCTCTGAATGGAGCCTGACCTGGACCTCACAAGCTTTTCCTTGTTGGAAATGTGGAATTACCTGTCCTGTTTTTGTGGCAAACCAGCAAAGATAAGGAGAGACCTAAAATGAAATGACAGTGGTGAACAAAACTTAAGTGTTTTTTCTCAAATGCAGTTGGCCCTTGCTCCTACTTCAGCAGAAAACTGGGAATGTGCTGAACTTCCCAAACGTTGCGAGTGGCCTTGGGTGCAGCTGAATTGTGGTGCAGAATGTGAGGCAGATGGTGCCACATGGATTTTTTTTGTCTAAAGTCTCTTGATTTTGGCAAGACACTGGTGCTAGGGTGTTTCTAATCCTCTTCCTCAGGGTTGTAGTAGCTTGGTTGTGTCTGAAGGATGCTGAAGGATGTAAGGAAATCAATGTGTGCGGGTAGAGAGAGAAACTCTCCTAAGACCAGGTAGTTCAGTGTTTGCATTACAGTTCTGTAATTTCAGGTGTTGATTTATCTTTAATTTTATGAAGAGATGGGCTAAGTCTTGCAGCCTGTGAAATTTGGTGGGGAAGGGGGGCAGAGGGGTGGAAAAAAGATGCAATGGGCTCGGGAGTGAAAGTCTCAGTAGTTGTTGTCTTTCTCCTCGCGTGTTTCTGGTAGTAACAGGAATAATGACATTGTGAGTTGTGTGCATGTAGGAGGACTGTAATAAGTTATGCCTTTCCTAAAATTTGCCTAAAATTAGGAAAACAAATAGCTCGGAGTTTGGGTATAAAATTAAGTATAAAATATCATTAATAGATTACCTTGAAGTACGTTATTTTACAGGGTAATCAAATCCTGATGTAATTTTGTAATGTGGAAAAGCTCTGAGCTCTTTTACTGGAGCTGCTTGCTTAATTTAGATTAAAATTGTACCATAAAAGGATTACAGAGTGTGTGCCTGTGCTAAGAAAGGATGTACTAAATATGTTGAGGTATTTTTCTACTCCCAGCTTCTTTTTGAAAGTGCATACTTAATTTTGGATGTTCTCTGCTGCCTTCGGTTGTGCCACGTATCATCACGATGTGCCGAGGGGATGTGCTGGGTTGATCCTGGGAGCGTTTTTTCAATACACTTCAGCAGGATTCTGAGCTTTCTTGTTCTTTCCAGAGAGAAGAATTGAGTGCTGGACTGTCCTAAGCGTTACCCATGGTGCAGCTTCCGAGGACAGCTTGATTTCTGTGACTTGAAGAGGAGGCACATGTGCAGCGAGCCGAGAGGACATGGGCTTCCAGTGCATCTGGAACAATGATCAGGTAGCAGCAGCTGTTGGTATTCGAGTTGTAGTGACTAGCCAGAAACTCAAAAGGATCTCAGATGGTCATGTGTTCGCTCCTGCAGTTGTCCTTAAATTCTAAATACGCTTCCCTTCCGAAGGCAGGGATGGGCTGAGTTCACCACCTGGTTTTATGTTGTGTCCAAAGCCATTTCCCTGCTGAACCTGCAGAGACCTGGTGGGATCCAGCTCCCATGGGAGTAACAGGAAGGGACCCAAGTGCCAAAGGGGTGTGTGCACAGACTGAGGTGGAGTTAATCTTAGTGTTTACATTTTTCCAATATCACTTGGAGTCTGAAAGCATTTCAATCTGTTAATTCAGGGGTATTGATTTTGTGAGGGGATAGCTTTAGGATATTATTTTCCATTGTTATAAGTACTTTTTCATGGTATTTCCCTGGTGATTGGCTGGAGAATGCAGATTCTCAGAGGAATCCAGGCTGTTGTAGCTGGAGTAGAGACGCCAGCAAAGTTCCAGAAACGCAGAGATTCGTGGTTTGTTTTGGATATTGCTATTCCTAGGAATGTGTCATCTCTTGATTCTGTGTCATATATGCCATTTTTCAGTTTACCTACATCTATTTTATGTATTGAAACGTAAGTGGTAAAACTTGTGTGTTAGCAAACCACATATATCTATCTATATGAAGAACTGAAAAGGAGCAAATTCTATAAAAACTCTGCAAGCTCTGAGGAATTAAGTTTAGAAGAATATGTAAAAAATAATTTCTTGTTTTCTTTGTTGATGCTAGTTGAAAAATCACTTATTCTTGTCTACAAAATTATCTAGAGTTTTCTTCAGTTGGTGGCTGGATATCTGTGTGATGCAAGGAAATGTAGCTGTTTCACTTGAGGAGACCGAAAACGGTTTTGTTCTACACATTTTCTTTACGTTTGTGTGATCTTTGTGGTACAGAGATGCTGCATGCAGGGAAAGCTACAGATAGGCAATTCTAGGATGTGCCTGAGCCGCCTCTGAGTGGGATTGCAGGAAGATGTGAGATGGAGCTACATTTTGGGATTTGTTTCTTAATATAAAAGCTGTCAATTTTTACCCGTTCTGTGAGGAGTGGTGGGTGCTGTAGAGGCAGAGCATCCATATATTTAGATTCTGGCTGTCTCTTGTTACGAGCTATAATTAAGGTGAAGTATTTTGCTGAAGAATTGAATTCTCCCTTGATTTGAACCTGGTTCCATCTCAGTGAAAGCAATTAGTTGCTTGAACCACCCTGTCCTTGCTTCATCAGTGACAATTCATCAGTTGCTTCATCGACATCGCTGCTTCTAATTTATCTGATTTTCTGTGGTTAATAGACAAGGCACTCTGTGTGGGAGTGCTCTGCGTGATAGCGGTGAGTAGAGGAGGCTTGGGGATGGAAGGTCTGGCCCTGAGGGGGAACTGTGACATTTATAGAGGACTGGAGGTTATAAAGTGCTCCCGTGCAGCCCTGGAAGGTCCCAGGGTTAATGCTTCAGCTGATGTGCTTTTGAACGTGGCTCCCAGTCATCCTCTCTTAGCCATGACTTGAATTTACTAACGGGGTGCTGGTTTTCCCTGGATGGGCAAATCCTGTGCAACACAAAGCTGCTGGTTTGAGCTGGAGTACTGGGACATGGGCGAAGTTTGGTGTGCCCCTTGGGGGAAGTCTGTTTAACTTTCAGTTGTCCCTTAAGATCAGTTCTGTGATTTAATTCAGCAAATATTTGGGGTGCTGTGCAGTGGCCCCTTTAGGGTGCCTTCTCCATCATACTGCAGTGTCCAACATTGTGCTGGAAAACCAGGACCACACCCCGCTGCTGCAAGTTCACTGTTCTAAACCCCAATATTCTGCTAGTCGTGACAGTAACTATTTGAAGTGCTGTCACAACTCATGAAGTGAGTAATTCTGCGTCGTGATACCTCACACAGATCCAGAGGGCTCTTCTGGGGTCTGCAGCGAGCACTGGGGGAGCAGAAGTCTCTTGGGAGGGAGGGAAAAAAAAATGCAGTGAAGCAAAACTCTGAAGCAAAACCTACTGAAAGCTTCATGAGTGACACGAGTCTGGGAGGAAGATGCTGAGCAGGTTTTGTTTGCCTGGAGAATATTTACATAGAGCTGATCCACTCTTCTTGAAGGAACTTTATCACAGTACTACAGAGAAAACTGTTGGTACTAAATATAGAGCCTTGTTCTGGCAGTCTCATGACTTGAGTTCTGCTATCTTAATGGGCTTTCAGCAGTTTTTGCAGGTTTTTTGGTAGAAAATCTGAATAATACTCCTCGAAAGGATTGTGTAAGAGTAGCAAGGACAGAAAGATTTCATTTGGTGAGACCTTGCACTGCAAGAGATCAGAGGAATTTTTCAGCTTCTGCTGTTGCTGCAAAGCTCTTTCAGTGCTTCGATATCTTCACGGAAGATCCCTCAGAGGTTCCAAAAGTTCGTCTTTATCTTTTGCATCAAAGCAACATCACTATTGCTGGACAGCTTTTGTGAGATTATTTTTTTTTTTCCTTCCTAATAGAGGAAACAACTTAAGTTCCTTAGGCTGGTGCTTCGCTGTTTACCATTTAGAAAAGTTCTCCTCACAGCCTAAGTAGTTTTTTTCTTGTTGCACTTTGAGTGCATTGCTTTTCCTACTCCCCGTAGATGTGGGGCTCGAGTTCCCTCTTTCTTTGCAGAAACTTTCTGTATTTAATAGGAACATATTCTTAGCTTGCCCTTCCACTCTGTCCAGGCTGAGCCACCTCACTGGTTTACCTCCCCCATCCCTCAGAGCTCACCTGATGACCTGTCTGCCTTTGCTTGTCACTCCGGGGTGGTTTCTCACATTCCTGACAAGACTTTCCCAAAAGTGGCCTTTCCCAAAGGCTTCTTCAAAACTGGAATCAGGAATTTGTGTTCCCATCCATGGATAGAAGTCGCCTTGTTTGTGACAACTGGATATTTCTAATTTGTGCTCAGTCTCTGATCCTCTCCATCCCCAATGCTTATCTACAGTGCAGCTGCTCAGCAGTTGTTTCTATATTTATGCAGGTGATTTTTTTTTTTCCCTCTGAACAACACTTGACCTTGGGGAATTGGACTGCATTTTTTAATCACTTCTTCAGTTTCATTAATTCCTCCCTGCAATAGCTTCCCATTTATGCATGCCTTTTTGTGGCAACAACATAAATTATAGGACTTTTCTTTCCACGTGGCACTAATGCTGAGGCTTCATTGTCAGCTCTTACTGCTTTTTGCAGGTTCCTCACCTGGCAGAGGGAAAATGGCTGTGGCTCAGCTGGCTTTACCAGTGTCCCTTATAACTCCTGTTTATGGATACTTATTTTTTAAATTTTAAATTTTTTTTTTCTTCGGTATTTCTCACTGCTGGGAACTCTATTATAGAGTTAATTATTGTTATGGAAGACTTGATTTCAGCCTGTTCTCTGGGCTCCCTTCTCTCTTTGTTTTGTGCCTGTTTCCCTGAACAAATAGATCTGGTTTTTCTCACATGGCCTCTGCTCAGCTGGCCACCACCACTGCCAGTCTGGGGAGACTGTTGTTCACTTGCTGCATTAGCTGCCCTTCCAGCAGCTAGGATGTCTCTTATGGAGCACCCTTTTCCTTCCTGGTGGAATTCCAGAGCTTCTCTTTATGTCTCAGGAGCTGGCCAGCCATCCATTCAGAAGATGAAAGTCTGCAAATGTAGCTTTTTGGACTTTCCCAGCCTCATCAGTGCATGTTCTTAACATTAGAGTGTTATGTCTCCTTCTAAAATCACTGACTCGAACCCCACAGGCAGGGCCCACCTGGAAGGAGGAGGGGAAACCACTCAGAAACTCCTTTAAAAAAGGAATCCTTACTAACCTCACGCCTAAGCACGTAATGCTTTTTGTCTTGTCATTGCCTTTTAGTGCCTTTATTTTATTTATTGTTGGTTCCTGGAGTGTTGCTGAAGGCAGCACAAGGTTAAAGGGAGTCACTGGAATTGTTGTGTGCTCCTACCCATCGTGGCTCGCAGGGCACACTCAGAAACACCACAGGCAACAGCAGGGAAGGTGGCTTTGTGTAAGAAACCTCCCTTTTGGGTAGCAGAAGTCGGTAGTACTTTGATTTGGAGGCTGTGCAATGGTGGTACAAGCGTCTGTGAGTTTTCTGGAGTAGCTTTTAGGGATACACTTAGGAGGAGGGGAGCTCTCCCTTGGGATGTTGCAGATCTGTCACTCTGTGCCTGTTTGCAGCTCCCCGCTTTCATTGTTAAGCGGGCCCAGAGACCTCTCGGTGGCTCACTGAAGCTGCTGTTCAGAGAGCAGGGGCAGATCTCGAGTTTCTGATCTGAGAGGCTCTGAGCCATGTTCTGGGAACCATGGGCTGATTCCCCTTTTGCCTGAGGAGGAGCAACTTGGGCACCAAAACCTACCCCAGCTTTGTTTCACCCCTTAATTTGTGCGGGACTCATCTCCCAGCTACGGGCCCTGGGCTGTGCTGACTCAGGAACGGGGTCTGAAATCACCAGGGCTGTCCTGTTGTAAACAGACTCCCTTTCCAAACAGGGCTCCTGGCTGGAATTGCAGCTCACCTTTGTCTAGGGGGTTGCACATGTCCCACTTTGGGGCTTTTTCTCTTTTCCTCTGGTCACGCTTCCCAGCTCTCAGCGCTGGTCCTGTCAAATTACAGTCTTGTTCACCTGCCTCTGCAGGGAGGGCTTCTCAGAGTCCCAGGTCTGGGCACATTCTGGATAAAATCCTATATGATAAAGACATAAATTTAATTTCTGGTCTTAGTAAAGTGCCATTGAGACAATGGATTTAAAATTGTGTGGTATTTGGCCACATTTGGAGTGTGAAAGAGAGGTATAAAATCACAAAGAAAAGGAAAAAGAATAAAATAAATTGGCCTATACTACCGTGTTACATGTTCAATTCTTTCACAATATTCCAGTCTCCTGTAACTGATATTTCTGGAATGTTGGGGCATCAAATAGGGTCTGGTCATAAATCTCTGTAAATAGCAAGTTTGGAAGGATGTGGCATAGAAGCTTTTGCTCCTTACAAAAGAGAAAGGTGAGTTGCACTAGGTCAGGTCTGGACATAATGGCAGCACGAGCAAGAATCTGATTCTATGATTCTGATTCCTTCCTTCCTTCCTTCCTTCCTTCCTTCCTTCCATCCATCCATCCATCCATCCATCTCGTCAGCCACTTACTACTGAAGGTTAGGACACTCACAAGAGGGACGTGTGCCTGGGGCTGGGAGGAGTGGATTCGAGATTTCACAGGTGTTTAGAGCTTGACAATGAAATGCCCCTCTCACCACCTTATCAGTGCAAATATTTACCCAGACGTTTTGCCTGTTGGAGGATCATTTGCTGTCCCACTTCACTTATTTACTCATCCAGGTAGGAAGTTTTCGCAGAGCAGTCCCTCCTGTCCCTCCGAGCGTGTGCTGAGTAGGTTTATTAGCAGCCTTACTGCTGCATAATTATGAAATTAACCTTTGAGTCACTCCCATCTCTTCTCTAATTTTCTGCTGTTGTCGGTGGACTGTGCCACGGGAAGCGTTAAGGATTTGCTTTGGGTTTGTGCTTCCCTGTGTGGCTGCTACGGGCCACAGTCAGAGGCAGGGTCCTGGGACAGCTCAGCCTTTGGTCCGAGGCACAGAACCATCCTTCCCTGGTCAAAGGTCGCCTTAGGGTTTTTTCCCAAGTTGCCAAGGCCTACAAAGAACCACGTATGCTATTTTTGACTATTGGCATAATATTGGGATTCTCAGTCTTCTGCAATTTCAGTCGCTCACCAGTTTATTAAAAATGAAGGTCACAGGATTGGAGAACTTGTTAAATGATTATTTTAGGGCTGGGCTCAAATCAAGAGGATGTGCCAACTAGAAATGTTATGCCTAGCAGATGCTGTATAACATTCCTATTAGTTATTAATTGGCTTGGAAACACTTAATTATCTTGTGTTTTTCAAATACAGCGAATAGTTAGTTTTCTAAAATACTTTTAGCTTTCTTTTTGCACCCACTGCCACCAGTTTGGCCTGTTATTTCTCCTGCTGGTCTAGTTACTTGGCTGCCCATAATTCCTCTCAGAAATCCTGCTGCCTGACAACTTTCCACTGGCGCTCTTGTGGTCCCTTAAGAACTTTGGGTTTTCAGTATCTCACCCCTTGTTGTATACAGTACATTTCCTCCCCCTATTTTCACATTAATACTGAGCCAAATTGTATTTGGCATCTGATACTTGAGTTCCCTGCTTTTACCAATGATTTTGTCTGAGCGAGGAGGAGGAGGAGGATAATTTCTCTTTCTAATATTGATCAACTTAGTTACTGATCAAAAGAGCTGTGTAACGTGTACTATGAAAGCACTTACCTGGTTGCAACGCAACGTAATTGTGTAGCAGCTGTCAGTTTTAGGACAATGTAGGCTGGTTTTTTTGTTTCACAATGAGTTAAGATATTAAATATTAAATAATGTATTAAATTTAGTTTGTGTTTAAAAATTTTTAACCTGAGCAGTTGAGGCGTAGATGAAATCGAGTGTTGGGAGACTGAACCAAGCCACCATGGACGAGAAAATCTGAAATTCTATGCGCAAGCTCTTTTCTTCTCCTGGAGTCTTCCCGGGGTTTTGTTCCCACTTATTTTCTCTGCTGGGTGGTTTTGTTTTTTTTAAATGTCACTGCAATTAACCCTTGGAAACCTCTGAAAATTATTTTCCTTTCTATTTTTATTCTGACTTTTTTTATTCTATAGCGATATTTCTCCTTTTCTTCTGCTTCTTGCATGTGCTACTGTGCTCCCCCTTCTAGTTCCTGAATCGATCCCTTTAGGGTAAGAGAGTAAATTAACATTTTTGTCTGTTTTGAAAATGCCAGGGAAATCTGGAAGCTGTTTCCATCCCGTGGTGGTGTAAAGCCGAGTGCTGGGCTCTGGAAGGGAAGGAAAGGGAAGGGAAGGGAGTCAAAGCAGGTGCAGCTGGCATTTGAAATGGGAACCCAAAGTGATCCCTTTGGAGAAGAGGTATCTCTCTCCATCCCTCCACTCCTGCTTCCCCTTGGGTACAGGAGCTGTGCTCAGGCTGCAGCAGTGGCATTGTCTGGGCAGAAATCTTGTGCTTTGGTGACTTTTAGCTCTTAAGGATGAGATATTTCTAAAGCAAAACTAAATTCGTGGCTTCTTTGATCTTGAAAGTAGGTAATAAGAAATTTGCATTCCCTTTCATTTTCCCTGGCCAGATTTATAAATCTCAATTCAGAAACCACAGTCCAAAATCCAAGCCCTCCTCCTCCCTCTGCAGAGGCTGGTATCATTGGTGCTGGCTCACGTGAGATCAAGTAGGCACAAAATCCTCGGTTTTTCAGCCCAGATCTGTGTTGGTGTTACATCCAGTCCTGGTTTATTTTGGGATGTTACTCACTTTCCATAAGGAAAGGTGGGATTGTCTCAGACGTTCTTTTCAGATGTGCCCCACCAGAGTAAGTTTTGGGACACCCCGTTTGGCATAATTGCTTCCTACTGGCTGGGAAAAGGTGTGGTGAAAATATGGAAATTCTGTCTCTTCATAATTTTGGGGCTGCAGGTTGTTCAGAAGGAGTTTGAGGCCAAATTGATGAATTCTGGTCAGCCCTGAGATGGTGTAACTGCAGAGCCTGCAGCCCAGGTTATCCTCCAAGCCTCGACCTTCATTCCTTGTCAGGCTCATCCCTCCATTCCTACCCTCAATGTTACAAAGGTACAGAAAGAAGGCAGAACTTGTGCTCTTTCCCTGTCCATACCCGAGTGAATCTCTGCTGCTCGTGCTGGCGGTCACCGGGACTCTGCCAAGGATTTGGGTGTCCTTGCCTCTGGTCCTCACAGTGAAGCGTATTCCCTTGGCTTGGCATTGGAACTGGAGCGGGAATGGCTGGGGGGGCTGGGATCCGTGGATCCGTTCCTTAGGCAGCCCCGAGTGCGGAACTCTGCCTGCTCTGATCTTTGTTCCTGGATGTTCCTGAGGCTGTGAGCCTGTCCGCCCGCTGCCGGGAGTGTTTGACTGGAGCTGAATGTGGGATTTTGTTATTGCTCCTATTTTTATTTTACCGGTGCTTTTGCATCGCTAATCGAACACAAGCCTCCTATTGTTCTCCCCGCTTCTTCCTCCCGGTAGATGTTTATATTTAGTTATTTTAACAATAATAACAACAATACGCAGGGTTTGTAATCCCGCAAGAAGCCGGGGCGGCGATGAGCTCCTTTCTGGCTGCCGAACGCGT
>VZTA01026250.1:40577-52040 GCA_013398855.1 Mohoua ochrocephala
TTTTTTTGCCTTCCATCTTTTTAAAACAAGAAAATGGAGCATCACATAGGAAATCTTCATCCTTGTGAGTATTTGGGGGGGGAAATGTGTTTCTGTGAGGGGTGTGTGTTTGTGTGTGTGTTTCGTGGTCAGCGTTCCCCTTTCGCCATTTATTTCGGAAGGACGGATGGATGTTGCATTCGTGATGGGAAAGGGCTGAAAAAATGATGCTGAGAAAGGGAAGAGGGAAGATGAAACCTTAATTTATCCATCACTGCATACGAATCCGAGAGCTGGCCTGGCCTTTGCCTGTCGGTGTGCTGGACATTTTTCACTTGCAATTTTGCACGTTATCTTCTTGTGCCCCCCTTTTAAAGGGGAAGGGAATGGCAACGGAGAATGGATATAAACGGAATATACAGGCAATGACATAAGAATTACTAGACAGTGTAAAGAGGCAGAATTGTAATTTTTGCCTTTTGGGGAATTGTAATTTTTTTTTTCTCCTCCTTGTGGGCTTATCTAACAATTCCTCTTGTGTGTTACGGTGATAAATAATTTAATTTTATTGCTGAGATGAAGGAGGTGCGTTTTTCTTTCAATCAGCCGGGCAGGAATTTGCTCCTGTATTATCGAAAATAGCAGTTTGAGCTGCCTCTGAGGTGCTGAGCACAATTTTCACCCCTCATTTTCCTAATAAACGAGGGAGCTGGGAGTACCTTTGCAGTTAACGATACTGTTCACTGGGGCAAGATTTGTCATATTCCTGCTCACCTGAATGGGCATGATGTCATGTTTTCTCCCAATGAAAAGAAGAGCTGCTCTTTATTTTTGTTTTGGGGGGTGGCTTAGGTGCTGCAATAGCTTAATCATATCAAACCACATGCCTCCCTTAAGTAAATGAAAAATGGGATATTTTAAGTAGATCTAGAGAAAGATGACATCAGGCCCATGTGTTTGGATATACTGATTTTAGCAGTAGGCAATCTGTTCAGCAGGAGAAGATGAAGGAATGCATTTGGATCAATAATTTTGAGGGAGAAAATATGAAAATGTTTGAAAGGAGAGAGAGATGTAGCTGGTCAGGCTGGGAAATGTGGGCACTTTCCACAGTACCTGCCGTGTGGGTAGCCACAGACACCTTGGGATACCCCTGGAATGGGGAGGGCAGAGTTGTCATGGGTTTGAAAGTTTTTGTCGCTATCCTTTTTGTTGTGCTCCTGAATGTATACGGGTTTTGTTTCTAGAGAGAGGCAGCCCTTTGAACCTCTGTCTGTGACAGCCTTCCGCTGAGAAACACAAATAAATCCGGATTTTGATGTAGTGGGGGTTTTGTTTGTTTGTTTTGCTCTAACACCAGTTTTGTTTCCTGTCTTTGGGGCCTCCAGTCTGAGTCTTTGATCTAGAACGGTCCTGTCATTCAGATTTGTCTTTGTCCCCTGCTGCCCAGCAGTTAAATTTATAGCTGGCATTCATTTTGACCCCTGTGCCTGGAATTAGCAAGTAACTTCTAGCACAGAATATATGGCAGGGACTCCCACTGTTCCTCAGCTATAGGTGAACTTGGGTTTAATCATGTTTGGGGTTTTTTTTTTTTGGTTGCATTTTTAACCTCCCTCTTTTGTCTCCTATTGTAGAGACAAGGTAAGTGGCTTATCTCCAGTGGATCAGAAAATTGAGTAATGATTTATTTGAAAAATCTCTGCCTAGGTAAGACCTTTCACAATTAGGAGTTATTTAAACGTGGCTCTACTCTAAGCAGTGGCAGGATAAGAAAAGTTTTAAGTATTTCCTGTTTTCTTAGGACTTTTTTTTATAGCAAATGTGAGGTGGTGGCTGGTTAGGCTGGAGCTGTTCCCACCTGGTACCTGTTCCAGGCTGTCTGCAGTCGAGATGTGGGGAGCGGATTTTCAAGAGTAGGGCTTCCCAAAATGGCAGAGTTATTAAATAAAGCGCTTTTTAAAATATAAAACTGAAAGAAATCTGGCATGGCTTGCGTGAAGAGGTTTTAAATCAGTGCAGGTTGCCCTTCAGCTCCAGTCCTTGGGGCCAGGGCAGGCAGGGGAAGGTGCATTGAGCCTTTTAGCCAAGCTCTCACCTGAGATCCCTGTGGAGGAAGGCAGCAGCAGGTTCACTGCTTGTACAACTTCCAGTGAGTTCTCAGCCATAACTGAATCCAAATGAGTCAACCGAGGCAAATGTTACCTCTGAAGCTCTCAGGAGTTTGGCACTTCACCAAGCCCTGTCCAGCTTATGGGACTTTGTTTTTTATCCCTCCTTGGCAAATACATCCCGTGCAGGGGCTTAGGCTTTTGTAGGCTCCTGTTTTTGTGACATTGCAGCAAATCACTCTCATCTCCTGGGGAGCGGGGGGTAAATATTTCACCCAAAACACAGACTACTTAGGGCTGAATACCGAGTTGGCAGCTGTGGCTGGGCCAGGAGCAGCAGCTCTGTGTGTAGTTACTCCCACCCCTATAAATACTCAGCGTGTGCTTTGACCTTTGCGCTCTCTCCCTGCCACAACTTCAGCTGAGAAGTTGGTGGTTGGAGGGGCTTCAAAGGCTTTGGCAACAGTTGGTTGTAGGCCAGGAGGAAGAGCAGATTTGTCTGTGCAAAGTGTGTGGTTTATAACCCTCTGGTGAAGCTGTGATTGTTGGTGCTGTTCCCTCTGGAGCCGTTGTTCCCTCTGGAGCTGTTGGTAAAGTAGCACTGAGGTGCTGTGAGGGAAGGAAGGAGAAAGCCCTGGCAGAGGTGAGAGGCTGAACTTTTTCCAGCATGGTGGGCTGGAGGAATGGAGGTCTCTGTGCAGACATTCTGTTCATTCCAGGGATGCTTGTCCTTTCCAGTGCCCCATCTCTGTTACCTTCTGGAGGACACCAAAATCGGTAATGCAGCTGTACAGCTGTGGCTCTCCTGCTGAAACACAGAGGAAGCCCAGCCTCGCCATCCTCCTGTGCCTGAGGAGATCCTCACGTGTTGGGCCATAGCTGCAGCCCAGGGGTGATCCAGCTGGGGCGTGCTGGTCTCTGCGGGGTTGGGTGGCACGAGCCGTGCCAGGCCTCGGGAGCTCCCGTGGGATGCGGCCCCAGGAGCGCGTTGTTGGTGTGTTACCAGCACCAAAATCAGTAATGCAGCTGTACAGCTGTGGCTCTCCTGCTGAAACACAGAGGAAGCCCAGCCTCGCCATCCTCCTGTGCCTGAGGAGATCCTCACGTGTTGGGCCATAGCTGCAGCCCAGGGGTGATCCAGCTGGGGCGTGCTGGTCTCTGCGGGGTTGGGTGGCACGAGCCGTGCCAGGCCTCGGGAGCTCCCGTGGGATGCGGCCCCAGGAGCGCGTTGTTGGTGTGTTACCAGCACGTAAAGCCGTAGTGGAGCAGGCTCACACCTCTAACCCTGCGCTGTCACTAATACAGGCTTACGAGAGGCTCCTGAGCGGGGCATTGTGCTGCCTCTGTCGAGGAGTAATCCTCTTTGCTCGTGTATGGTGCTTGCTAAATACAACTCGGTGCTGCTGTCATTTCCCATCCGAGATCTGCCAGCTGGATCCCGAGTGTCCTTCCCCTTCCCAGCAGGTGTAGGGACCTGGTGTGGGGTGACAGGGGCCAGAGCACTGCACCTACCCCAGGAACTGTTGTGCCTCCATGGAGAGCTGTTGAGTTACTTTAGTACTGGGTGTGCAGCACATATAAGCTCTTAGTGCTGAGAAGTTTGTGTGAGTAGCTTTTACATGTTGAATGTGCTGTGCAAATGTTGAATAATTCATATCTACTATAAAAATAAAAACAAGCGTGGGAGTGAGTGAGTTTACCTGAGACCAGTCTGACACCTCACGTGAATTAAAGTGAGACTTTGATTCATTCACTGGATTCCTGAAAGCAGCACTGTGATATTGATCTTCATCCTCAAAGATCTATCAGACATTAATTAATTTTAATGCTACTCTTTGGAGGAAAATGGGGTGTTTCGGTTCTGTGAGGGGGGGACATTCCAAGATATCGTTCGTTGGTGGGACTGGAACATTGAGTGCCTTGATGTGGCAATGTCAGTGAGGCTGTAAGGCCTCTGTGAACTAAACTGGAAATTTTTCTGGTGTTTGTTGTTGTAAAATGTTTCAGTTTGAATCCTTAAATCTGTTGTTGTTATTTAGTAATAGTAATGTAATAACATATAGTAATTATCTAGTAATAACATATAGTAATTATATAGCAATATAATGACATATGGATCGATAATAACGTGGGGATTGTCAATGAGGTAAAAGTGCAGAACTTGGGAAGGATGAAGAGAACAGAACAGAGCCTGAAGCCTGTGACTGGGTTTGAAAAGTTGTTTCCTGCTATGGAGACGGCTGGAAAGGCGAAAGAGAAGAGTGGAACTTAAGGTCATTTCTACATTTTAATCTGAGACCGATTTCAGTAATAATTCTGTAGTATAAAAGGCTAATGAGCATTTTGTCTATCTTTATCCCAGCTGAGTGTTTTCCAGGGGATTGATGGGCCTGTGCTGGAGGGTGTCAGTGGTGAGTGAGATGCCAGAACTCGGTGTGTGTGTGGAGCTGCCGGTGTTCCCTGCGCGCACGTAGCTCACGACACGCAGCAGCCACGGGGAGGGGAGCAAACAGCAGACGGGCGGCCGAGTTACACTGATTTTAGTGAAGGAACTGCGTGGCCCTTGGTTTGTTCCCCTCCTCCCCAGAGGCAGGTGGCTCGTGGGTTCCCTTTTCTCCCAGGGCCGAGCACCTGGGCTCGGAGCAGGGCTGCTCTCCAGCAGGAACGTGCAGTCCCCGCTCCCTGCAGCCAATACGAGAGTCATTATGCAACACCACTTATTTCCTATGGCATCAGATTATGCAATTTCTGAGCAGAAGAATGCAAAGCCCTGGAAGAACACAGTAGCATTTTAGCAGATCCAAAAATACCTTCTGCAGGATAGAGGCAGCATTTCTGTGTGTAGTGCTGAAAATACGCCGTTACGTAAGGTGCTTATTTCCCAGCCGGCGCTTGGCAGGGCTGCCAGGTGAGGCAGGACGTGCTCTCCCTGCCGCTGGAGAGAGGTCTCCCTGCACTCACGGGAGGCTCTTTGTCTCTCTTCTTCACCAAGATGGATTTTTATTGCCTTTTTTGTTGTTGTTGTTGTTCCTTTTGACAAAGTAAAAGAAGTGGATGCTTGATTTCTCTTTCCAAATCAAGCGCTGCTTCAACCACCCCCCACAAATTTGTGACCTTATGCTGAAGGAGGTTCTAGTGAAACGTTTGTCTCGTGGTGTCGGAGGTAGAAATTCATTCCTATGCTGAGAGCCAGGGCAGATGCACGCATTGCATGTGGGGATAAGAGTCACCAGTTCTTTTAAGGTGAAGTCTGCCTTGGAAATCTATTAAATATTTTTGTAGGAGACGAGAGCATGCTAGGAAAGGGGATCTGGTTGATACAATCTGTTGGGATTTTGGCAGGAATACTTACCAGAGACTCTTAAAGAGACTAAACAGCTATTAAATAGCAGAGACACCAGGCTGGCAGACAGATCACTGGTTAAATGATATGGAATAAGAGTAGGGATAAAAGGATGGTGATGCTGAAGCATTTTTCTCTGCTTTGGAGATGGCACTACTCATACTCATCCCACCTTTTCTTCTCTTATCCAGATAGTTTAGGAATATTCTGTTTGGGCTGTGAGACTGCACAAGGAAGGTGTTGAGGGTAATAACTATGGGGACCACCTGCAGGGAGTGCTGAAAGGCTCTAGTGAACTTGGGTGATAAAATACCAGTTCAGTTCAGTGTTGATTGAACACAATTCAGTCTTAACATCCAGATTAGGCTCTGACATAGCTTTTGCTGCTCAAGAATGAGATCTTAGGTTGTAAGAGACCCACAGAAGTTAGCTCAGCATCCTGAAGAAGCAAAATGGTCATTGTGCCTTTCTGTGGCATTCTGTCCTTTTTTGGGAATCCTGGCTGTGGTCTGACTTCCTCAACTACCCAGAGAAGCTGCCTCATCCCCTGGAAGTGTTCAAGGCCAGGTTGGATGGGGCTTGGAGCAAACTGGGTTAGTGGAAGGTGTCCCTACCCATGAATTTGAAGGTTTTTTCCAACCAAAACCATCCTGTGATTTTATGTTCTGTAACTCTAAGGTGATAGAGGAGAAATGGAAAAGAGGTGATCAAAGACTCGGAGCAGGTTTCATATGGTGAGCAAGAAGGTCAAGTGAGAATTGTCAGACTTGAGAAAAGATGTTGGAGTGGAGAATGGGATAGTTTCTAAAATCACAGCTGGAATTGAAGAGATAATAGGTTCAGGTGCCACTGAAGCAGTGAACAACTGGCTGTTCGAAGAAAGGAAGGAAGGAATTAAAGGCATGCAAAGTAAAGAGCAGCTGGTGTTGCCTTCTCCAACGCAGAGTAGAGCCACAAACCTCCCTGCCACAGCACGGTGTTTGCCAAAGTGTTCTGGTCCAAATTATCCCTCGACACCTTTGCACAGGACCTGTCCCTTGCATGCTGAGGCACAGCCAGCAGGGCAGTGTGCTGTGAGCAGGGCAGCTGGTGGCACTGCTGGGGCTGCCTGCACACCCTGCCCTTGGCTTTGCAGCAGGAGAGGGGGTGGATGAACCTCCTGAGCTGGTGTGGCTTCACCCCACTGCTGCAGCCTGGGTGCCACTTCTTCCTCCCCAGCCAGGCCTGCTTGGGACGTGCAAGGTGCCGAGCAAACCTGCAGCTGGCTCTGCACAGAGCCCGAATTCAGCCATTGTGGATATTTCTTGGCTGGTACATGGTGCTATTTTTGTCATTGTCAGACAGGGTTCAGGCCACAGAGCTAGAAAGGGTTCTCTTTCTCTCACTGGTACAGCCACAGACAAAAGGGTATCGCAACTAAAATCGCTTTTCCAGAAATGATGTGTCCCTTTTTTAGGATAGATGGAATATATTGAATAAAGGCTAAATTAAATCACCATGAAGTCAAGCTTCTGTTGCGATAACAGACTACATGCATAGTTACGTGCCTGTGGTCTCACGTGCTCAATGCCCATGGCTCTGTTAAAATATTCAATTAACATTTTAAAATGATGATGATTATGATAGTTGTGAGCCCTAAGCAGCTGCTACCACATCACTCAGGTGAGGATTATGGTGTCCGGGAAAGAAAGTTGCCTGATGTTGAGGTGGCATCCAAATATTTATTGGAGAGAGGAAGTAAAATTAATATGTGTTCCAGTGGGGGTTCTGCAGGAGGTGCAGAAGTAGTGTGGTGTTTATCTGACGAGCTGAAGGAGCAGGGCAAAGCACAAAAAAGCCAGCGTTACAAGACTTCCCTTTCCCAGGTAAATGTGCTGTTTGTTGTGGAGAAATGTTTATGTGCAGAGATACAAACGGAGCTGTTGCAGGGACAGAAAATCTCAGCTGGGTCAGATGAAGAATTTTCGTTTGTTTTACCAGAAATTGATTATGTTTTGGCAATATAATTGTAATCTTTAAAGGTAAGGCTGGGTTGTGGCTGGGCATTCATGCACGTGTGAGATGGGAAGAAATGTGCTTCCTTGGAGGAGCAGTGTGTCTTGAGAAGGAGATTGATGCCTTAAAAACACTCAAGATTTTGCCTTGGGCTGCTCCATGGTTGGCTTAAAGGTTTGTCCATAGCCTGGGCTGGGTTATAGCAAGTTAACATGGGCAAGCTTCATAGTGTGGTTTCTATTTTTACAACCTAACAAAACAGATAATGTAACTTATAAAAACGTAATGTAATTAATTAATAATGTAACTTTCAAAAAAAAAAAATTCAACCCTCCTGAAAACAAAGAGTTTTTGCCTTTTGGTGATGTGTAACTCATTCTCTATTAATAAATCTGCTTTTACTTTTTATTTTCAAAGCAACCATGCAAAACACAAGCCTATATTCTGAGTAATGTAAAAAGTGTGGCAGCAGAGGAGTATCTGATCCACTCGTGGAACATTTCCCTCATCAGTACACCAGGAAAAGAAAGTCTGTTGAAATCCTGTGTAGTAAAACCCCATGGTTCAAACCCCAAAGGTCAGAAGTGACAACCAAAGCTCTGGGACTTGCCAGTCCAGCAGCTCTCAGTCGTTCCTGTGCTGGAGCTGTACGGAGATGGGAGAGGGCTGTGCATCAACCTGTTGTAAAAATTCCCTGTAGAATTTGAGAGAGAGTCCCAAGGGGCAGGAGACATGGTGACTGTGCTTTATAGACACGCTTCTTGTGGTTTTGTTAGATTTTAGAACATTTTTAAAGCGTTGTCACAAGCCACTGGTTGAGATGATGCACACATAAATTCCAGTCGTGTTATCAGTGAGCAAATGTGTAGTTACCTTCTTGTGCCCACTGTAGCCAGGAGGAAATCACACTGAGTACCAGGGAAAAGCAAGGGGACTCCAGGGCTTGGCTGTAGGTAGTGATCTGGGCAGGAATCTCCTCTGTCCGTGGTAGTTCCACATACCAGCTGGATAATTTCTGCCAGCAGCTCTATTTTAGCCCCCAATCATGGTTCAGACAGTTGATTTTATTCCCTTTGCATGTTGGACATGCAAGCAGAGATTGTGCTTCGCTGGCTAAGAGAGAAATGGCATTCAAGGAAGCAAACTTAGTGTTACTGGAGATTTGAGACTGAGTGGTGGGCTCTGTGCTTACACCACCTTTCCAGCACACTGACCTTTTGGTTTGGTTTGGTTTGGTTTGTGTGCCATGTCTGGAATGCTGTGCCTGACTTGCCACTTGATTTTTCAGCACAGCTCTCTTCAGAGGAGAAACTTTAAAGGAGGGACTCCAGTAATGGTCCATGCAAGGCATTGGGGTTAACTCAGCTGTGCCTGCAAACCTGACCATTGTGTTGCCACTCCTATAAATTCTGAACTTGTGTAGGCAGCCACGTGCCTTGGTGGCTCCGGGGGAGTGTGGGGACACTTCCTTGGATGGCTGTTTCCATCAATATCAGCCAAGGTGAGAGCTTGGGAGCTGATTCACCCACCTGGTGATTCAGGTAAACTCTCACTTTTCTGTAGTTTTAAGCTGCATTTTGGGCTGTCTGACATGTTGAGGTGCAGCCTCACTCTTCCCAGAAGAGGTGCATTTCATGCTCCTTTTGTCTGGGGGCGGTGGGATTTTGCCTGGAAAAAAAAATAGTTTGCATGGAAATGGAGTAATTTCCAGGAAGTTGTGATCGTACAAAATTACACCGAGCCTCGAATCTCCTTCAGACAGAAGAGAGATTTGTTAGTGCAGAGTGCATGAACTCATCAAAACAGTTCAAATCCGAGGGTCTGCCTTCAAGTCTGTGTGTGCAGCAGCACTTGGTGAAATCTCAGTCTCTTAAATATGCACAGTCCTCCCACACATGGAGCTTCCAGCTTTTGGCTGGGAGGCTGCTGCTGCAGGAGCACTGCTCGGGTAGAAATAGCACAGCCCTTGGCTATGCCTTTCCCTGGAAAAGCTAAAGATGCACATGCAGATCATGGACGTGGGGTCCCAGACTGGTTTGGGTTGGAAGGGACTTTAAAAGTCACCCAGTGCCACCCGTGCCATGGGTGGGGACACCTCCCACTGTCCCAGGTTGCTCCAAGCCCCAATGTCCAACCTGGCCTTGGACACTTCCAGGGATCCAGGGGCAGCCACAGCTGCTCTGGGCCTCCCCAACCTCACAGGGAACAATTCCTTCCCAATATCTAACCTAAACCTGCCCTCCTTCAGCTGAAGGCCATTCCCCCTTGTCCTGTCACCACATGCCCCTATGAATACATCCTGAATGCCAGTCTGGATGGAACGAAACGTAAAGCTTTCAAGAAAATGTTTTTGTTTACCTCTTCTTTTATTGGGAAGAGTTCAACATGAAAAATCTCAGCCTTTTGGTACTATGACTAAAAAAATAGCGGAGGCATGACAATAACACTCAGAAAATGCTCTTCTTCCCTTGTTTGAAGAGATGGTGAGGCCTAAACCAACCTAATTTCATTGGATTAAATCACATTTTGCTAAGGCAAGAGGCTGCACGCTGCAGAATTTACTGCAATAGAAGAGAATTTTAAAAATTAATTTCCCCAACAAGTCAGCACTGATGTGGTGTGGCAGAAAGCACCTCCTTCCCCTCTCAGGGTTTCTGCACCACTTTGCTTCAAGTTGGTTTGATAGGAAGTTGTTTTAAAAGAAGTGCTGCTGTTTCATGCTCTCCAAACAAAGAGTTTGCTACACCTCTGAAAATCAGGCTGCTTATGTAAGGGCCTAAATAAGGCTGTATCATGCCAGTTTGAAAATAATTCCATAACTTTTGTATGCCTCCTCTCCCCAGGAAGCACGCACGGGGCCATGTAAAATGGCAGGGCACTGTGCCTGAAGGCTTTTTTTGTTTGAAACATCTCAGTGCTGGAGAAGGCAATTTGATCTGGGAAAACAGACCTGATATCCCTGAGTCTGGGGCTTTGTTCTTGGCTGAGCTGCGTAGTGAAAAGCTGTTCATTCCCTGTTAAACCTCCACAATCAAACATTCCAGAGGCAGAAAACTGTATAGAAATGTAAAAGCAAAACCTTACGCTGTAGTAGTGTACTCTTGAGAGTCACATAACAGCAAAGTTGTTTTATCCTCCAAGTCTGATTTAATCCTCAATGCACTTCCCAAGGCTTAAATTTGGGATATTCTGGGACACTGTTACCTCAAATTCTGGCCTTTACATTTGGGTTTCTTGCAGGACACCTGTCTGATGTTTTATTTGCATTACTTAGTATTCTGTGTTACAAAAAGCAGATTTCTCTGTAGGAACAGTGGTTACATTTTGCTCTCATTTAAACAACCACTTGTCACTCCCCGACTGTAGGTAATGAGCAGGGGCTCTGCCCAGGAACACTGAGTTGGGCTTGGCCTGGTGTTTTTCTGAAATTCTGTTCAGGTCTGAAGCATTTTCTTATCAATAACAAAATCTGCGATAATACAGGAACTCCTGCTAATAGTAATGGTACTGTGAGGTCACACTGCAGCTTCCCACCCTGGGGAATTGGTCACTGTAACGCTGGTCACCAGCAGGTCAGGAATAACCAACTCTCCAGCTTCCCACAGGAGTCTCGATTCAGCTCCTGTACCGGTTTGGGCTGTGCTGCAACCTCTGCCTCACTTGCTGTTTTGCTTTCTTTTAAAGAACAAAAGTTTACAACCTAAATAAACCTTTTATGCAAACCCCATGTGATCAGGCAGGATCCAGGAAGGTAAGCCAGGTTCCTGGCTGCTCCTGTTTGCTGCTGGAGAGGGGCTGAAGCCCAGGGCAGGAGCTTTTCATCCTGCAGGCTGAAGGGCTTATCTCTCCTCTCTGCAGTGACCTCATCCTGAGGAGTTACGGCACTGAGCTGTTCCCTTGCCATTGGCTGTGTCCTACCTGGCCACCTCTTCCTCCCTTCCAATGGCTGTTTGCAGAGCCTGGAAATTTGCACCCACTGGAACTGATCTTACTTTTTAACAAAATACTTTCTGTCAAGGCCATTTTTTTTTACCC
>VZTA01026250.1:56095-70856 GCA_013398855.1 Mohoua ochrocephala
CTCTGAGCCATCCCGTGCTGGTGTGTCCCACACCTGTCCCCATCACTGTCTCTGAGCCATCCCGTGCTGGTGTGTCCCTGTCACCTCGGACCCGTGGCTCTGGGAGAGCTGCCCCTGAGACACAGAGATCCTGTTTCCCATACAACTGGGCCAGCAGGTGCACTGGAGACCACAGTGCAATCTGTGCTTTGGTGGCCCACAGGGGACACTCGCTTTTGCAGGGAAGTCACCAAAGGAAAAGATGGGAGCACTAAGGAGTGAAAAGGAGCAGCTGAGAGCAGTGCTGGGGCTGGAGGGTGCACACAGAGCCCCTTCCTGTGCACGGGGTGTCTCGCTGTTCTCTGTGCTGGGAGCATGTGCAGAGCCACACATCCAGGGGCACTCTGCTGCTGGCATCAGGCCCTTCTGAAGGGCAGATTTGAACTGGCTACAGATGTGGTGAGGCTGAGGATTAATTGGGATCAGCTATGTGTAGCCTGTGTGGTTGAGCTGCATTTTCAGTGTCTTCACTGTTAGAAAGGGGAGTGAAAAGAAGATTTTTTTAAAAAAATTATTATTATTTTTTCTTCTGGAGCTGCTCAGTTGTCTGGCTCTGATGACATCTGCTACCCTGATGGCAGTACTACACTTCTGTTACTCGAGGATAAACCTTTTCAAACTGCTTCTGTGCTGAAACTTGAGGATTTTGTGAGAATATTCATGTTCTCTTTTCCAGATGATCTCATTCTTGCTTCTTGCCACCAGAAAATCATCTTTGTGTGCATTTCATCAGCTACATACAAGCCAGCAGTTCAGTAACTGATGTATGTGATTATTTTTATTTTTGCTGTCTTTTAGCAAGAGCACAGAGGAGGCACGGATTGTGTTTGTGCAAGTGCTGTGTGGCTGAGGAGATGTCTGGGGCTCTTTCAGCAGCAGGGAGAGGATTGTGGTGGCTTTTCATTTCCCTGGGAGCTGCTTTACAGCTTTGGGCTGGTGCCATGGATCTGTGCAGATGATTTTTCTTCCCCCTTCTTCATGAGACAACTACTTAAAGCTTCATCCAGGAGTAATCCTTTGTTGTTGGGCTGAATCAACATCAGGGGTAGGAGTCCAGTTTGGGTCTGCCATGAAAACCATGTGGCCTTCCAGTACTTAAAAAGGGCTTCTAAAAAAGAGGGAGAGCGACTTTTTACACGGGGAGGTAGTGATAGGGCAAGGGGGGGATGGTTTTAAACTAATAGAAGAGAGATTAAGATTAAAGATTAGGAAGAAATTGTTCCCTGTGAGGGTGGGGAGGCCCTGGCACAGGGTGCCCAGAGCAGCTGTGGCTGTCCCTGGATCCCTGGAAGTGTCCCAGGCCAGGCTGGACATTGGGGCTGGGAGCACCCTGGGATAGTGGGAGGTGTCCCTGCCTGTGGCAAGGAGTGGAATGGGATGGGCTTTAAGGTCCCTTCCAACCCAAACCATTTTATGTTGCCTGCAGGTGCTTCGTGGTACCATTTTCTGCTCCCTGGTGTCCCTGCCTGCCTGCTTTGGCTGTCCTGCAGGCCCCTTCCTGGGGACACGGCGGTGGTGGTGTGGTTGCAAGTAGTAAAAGACAAAGAGGTTTCATGTCCTTGAGCCCATGTTGCCTGTGAAGCTGTGGCTCGTGACTTGGTGAAAGAGGGAGAGGATAAGAACAGCTTTTACATGATTCTGCATTGTCTTCTTGTTGAAGTTACTGCTTGAGTGTCCTTCCTGCCACCCGAGTGGTCACCGAGAGGGCTGTGCCTGTGCTGCCCTGCAGGACTCGGGCTGGGCAGAGCGTTGGTCAGCTGGGAGCTGCCACAGGCTCTGTGCTGGTTGACCAAGTGATGCCAACTGCTGCTCGGTGAGGAGTCATTCCTGCAGGGAATGTTTGCTTTCGTGTTGTTCAGTGCCAGCTGATTATCTGAGGTTTGAGTACTTGGGGTTTGACCCATAAAACCCCTCCCTCCTATGTTTTTCCAGTTGTTTACCCTGACTTCCAAAGGCTGTTGGTGAGTGCTTTCAGGGAGACACACTCAGTTCTTTAATTTGCGTCTACCAGCCATTTAATTGGGATTGTGGTGACTCCAGCACTTTAAAGCAAGACTTGTTTGTGTTTCCTAGAGACTCGTTAGACTTCCCAGCCATTTCCTTTGGATTAAGAAGCTGTCTCCAGGAGCTGCTTTCACCTTCCCGTTCACGAGTTGTGTGTTTACCATCATTGTGAGAGTTTGGGTGTGTACCTGGAGAGCAAGGTGCCCGTCGGGGGGGTGCTTGTGTTGGGGGGGGTCTGTGTAAACCAGAGGTGCTCCTTGTCGCAGTGCCAGCGCTGGAGAGCAGCCAGTGCTGGGAAAAACTTCCTCCAAATAGATTGGCTCAGGCTGCTCCTGCGTTTCTTCCCCGTGGGAAATAGATTCCCATCATTCTACTCAAATGGTTCTTAATCACTTCAGAAACGCAAGTTCTTGCGCAATTCCTGCTGTTATTACACTTTAATTTATTTAGGGGAAGTACCCCACTGGCTTCTTGAGGCCCAGAAGAGCCTGACTGCTGCACTGTATGTTACCCACGGCTTGGCTCTTTGTTCTTCTTGATGTTCCCAAAGATGTGGGATATTTCACTGTCACTACACTGAAACCTCTTTCCTGAATCGTGCCCCTGACAGTCAGGATGCAGATGGCAAATGGGAGAGGATCCATGTTCCCGAATAAACACGAGATGACTTTGCAGAAGGAGCCGCATGAACTTTTGCTTACTTTGTTTACAGCCTCTCTCAGCCTTTGCCACTGCAGAGAGAATATTAGAGGAAGGTAATATTACCTGATAGGGAATATTAAGGGCAAACTAGGGTTCCAAGGTGATACAGTTATCCCTTGCTGCTCACAAACTGTAGATGCTTCCTGGAAATGAATGTCAGTGTTCTGTGCCCCGTACAGGAAAGACAGACTTCCCCCAGGTAAAGATGGAAAGAGACTTTGGAAAGGGGGAATGGCTTCCCACTGCCAGAGGGTGGGGATAGATGGGATACTGGGGAGAAATCCTTCCCTGTGAGGGAGGTGAGACCCTGGCACAGGGTGCCCAGAGCAGCTGTGGCTGCCCCTGGATCCCTGGCAGTGTCCAAGGCCAGGCTGGACATTGGGGCTTGGAGCAGCCTGGGACAGTGGAAGGTGTCCCTGCCCATGGCAGGGGTGGCACTGGATGAGCTTTAAGGTCCCTTCCACCCCAGTCCATTCCATGATTCTGTGAACGAAACAGCTATTTCAGTACAACAGAATAGTTTCTATGTTGCCCATATAAAAATACTGTTCATCAACACCCACAAAAATCACCTGTATTTGCCACCTCCTTTCAGAACTGATGCATTTATGCATTAAATAGAAATACAGATCTTCTTGATTTAATTACGAATGATTAATTTTATTAATTATCTAATTATTTTCTTTATTTAAAATCTTTTAGTGTTTAAATGTCCAAAGCCTCAAATGCCAATTTACGGTCAGAGCTGCGAGCGGATCCATGAGTATGGAAAACAGCTTTGTGTCTGGGAAGGAGGAACATGTGCTGGGGGTCGGACTCTGCCCTGCCAAGGCGGAGGGAATTTCTCCTGTGGATGAGCAATGTTTTTGTTTCCAGTTCAGTGAGCAGAAGGAGTGCTGGGGTCTGGCTCCGGGGGGGAGCTGCTTTTCCGTGGCCGTGGCTGGGGAGCGCTGGCTCGGCAGGAGCCAGCAGCCACTGCCTGTCGCAGGGAGGATCCCAGGGAAAGCTTCGGACTGGGATCAGCCCACAGACAGCTGGGGTATACAAGTTTCCCTTCAGTGATGGCAGTATCTAGGATGGACACTGTGGCCTAATCCCAGCTGCAGCCCTGGGAGCATCCCAGTGGCTCGGAATCTGGATGGGACGAGGACACGCCTTTGTAGTCCTCTGAAACAGACACCTGTACAGGTGTGACTTCCTTTTATTGCAGAAATCAGTGGGTTACTTGCTGCTAAATCATTTATTCTCCAGACTGAGATCTTTACTGAATTACAGTAAATAAACAATGGCCTGCCTTTTATCCTGCTGTTTGTGAGATTTAAGGTAATTGCAAGGTGACTGACAGGGAACAGGGGTTTCTGTTCGGATGGGTGCAGCTCTCTTGAAGCAGTTTATGCAGTGCCACTGGACCACTCCAGCGTTATCCCTACAAATGTGTGTGGGTACCAAAGAGAAGGAATTGCTTGAGGTTGTTTTGCCTGTTTGACATCGATATACACGATGTTGGTGTGGGACAGACCTATTTCTGTGCCTGCTGCTGGTGGTCGGTGTGCTTTGTGTTGGCTATCTTGGTGGTTGCTGCTCTGTGTTTTACAATCTGCCACGTCTGACTTTTGTTTCCTATTTTTGTTTATTTCAGGGAGTGAAAAAGACCCACAATATTTTTTATGTCACTTGTGAACGTTAAATGTTTCTTCTAATCTATGCTTTTCAATGGAGTCATGCACTTTGTTCAGTGTCGGGGTAGAGGGTCTCCTCCCAAAATTGCCAATCCAGGGTCCCTGGTATGGTAAATTGCTGCCTGCCAAGCTGGAGTGGCTCACCCAAAGTGGTTACCAGGGTGGTGAGCTCTGAAGAAGCAGCTGGAAGGATGGGAATGAGCAGGCTGGAGGTGGCTGGGATGGCTGAAAGGGTTGTTTGGGGCCGAGCACGTGTGGTGTGTGCCTCAGCTGCTCCAGGAGAGTACGTCACCTGCTCCTTCCAGAAGAGCCCAGCCTGTGGTGCAGGAGGGGGCAGGTGCTGCCCTGGTGTGCTCGGAGGGTTCTCATGGTCTTGACCCTTTTCCGTTGTCCCGTTTCTCGCCTGTGCCAGACACGTGGGAGGTGCCGTTCGAGGAGATCTCGGAGCTGCAGTGGCTGGGCAGCGGGGCGCAGGGAGCTGTCTTCCTGGGGAAGTTCCGGGCGGAGGAGGTGGCCATCAAGAAAGTGAGGGATCAGAACGAGACGGACATCAAGCACCTGCGGAAGCTCAAGCATCCCAACATCATCGCCTTCAAGTAGGTTGTGAGCCTCGTCAGGAGCTTTGTCCAGGCGAGAGCCATTCGCTCGAGGTCTCCGGGAGGGTTTTTACAATCCAGGAGCTAAGCTGTGCCTAGGACAAAGTGGTGGTCACCCTTCCTGTCCAGCTGTCTGTCTGCTGCTCCTCACCACGTGTTCTCTCTTTGACAGGGGGGTTTGCACCCAGGCCCCGTGCTACTGCATCATCATGGAGTACTGTGCCCACGGGCAGCTCTACGAGGTGCTGCGGGCCGGCAGGAAGGTCACCCCGCGCCTGCTGGTGGACTGGTCCACGGGGATTGCCAGTGGCATGAACTACCTGCACCTCCACAAAATCATCCATCGAGACCTCAAGTCACCAAAGTGAGTCTCAGCTGCTTAAACATCCCTTGGTTTGGGTTCCTCAAGTCACCAGATTTAAACAACCCCCAGTTGTGGTTCTTCAGGTCATCAAAGTGAGTCTCAGATGCTTAAACATCCCTTAGTTTGGGTTCCTCAAGTCACCAGATTTGAACAACCCCCAGTTGTGGTTCTTCAGGTCATCAAAGTGAGTCTCAGATGCTTAAGCATCCTCCAGTTGGAGCTGTCTGTTTTTAACTTTCCTTGAGAAATAGTTTAAAATTTGATCAAAAGGCTCTACTGTTTTTTCCCCCATGTTGACTCAAAACTCAATGAGAGTGAAACTATTGCAACTTGTTGGCACTTAACAAGAGTGGAAATTTTATCTGTGTCTTCCACGATAAATAGCAGTCAGGAAATATTTAATGATTTGATGATATCTGGTCTTTTTGGAAAGTGGGTTATTCTGTTGCCTCCTGCCTTTTTATTTTTCCTTCTTATTCTCCTGTTATTTCCCTGGTTTTCTGGAATGTGTCTTCCTCGTTTCTCTGTTACTTTCTGACTAAAATGTTCTGGCTTCTTTATATTCTTATTCCCTAGATGTTTATCACTTCTTTAGCCTGTGACAGTGCATTAAGATAATGCTTTTAGATGATTTACAGCACAGTTTAAGGTACTGCTTTGCCTCTGAATCCTCAGTTACTTGTTAATTCGCAGCTTTATTGAGACTGATTTCTGACTCGTAGCATTCAGAAACGCACTTGAGGCACAAAACACAACCACCCAAAAGAGAGCGAGAGCTTTTATTGGGGAAAATACAAAATCTTTTGCACTGCACTTGTGAGCAGCACGGCCTCATCAGCTGGTGGTGTCGATTAAGAAGGGATTTACTCCAGTGGCTGCTGTGGTACAAGAAAAATCACAAAATGCTGATTTGTTTTTTCTTTTCCCCTTCCGCAGTGTTTTGGTTACACACACAGATGCGGTGAAGATTTCAGATTTTGGTACGTCTAAAGAGCTCAGCGACAAAAGTACCAAGATGTCCTTTGCGGGGACGGTGGCGTGGATGGCCCCGGAGGTGATACGGAACGAGCCCGTCTCCGAGAAGGTGGACATCTGGTGAGTCCTGTTCGTGGTCAAGCACCCTCGCCTTCTGTGCAGCCACTTGCTTTCCCAGCAGTTTCCGTGTCCTTTCCTCGTCCTGTGCCTGAGCGTGGGTTGCTCTGTGGTGGGCTGTTCCTCTTTCCTTCTGCCTGGTGCCCTGAGCTTTGGCGGGCTCTGATGGAAAGGGAAGTGGCACAGGTGTGTGGCTGTGTGCTGACCTGCAGGTTCCAGCTGAGGCTCCGTGCAGACAGTCTGTGTCCTGCAGGAAGCCAAGGCAGAAATTCCTCCCCGCGTCGTGATTCAGCCCAGAGCTTTCTCCCCGCGCTGTGCTCAGGGCCCCCTCAGCAGCCTCCCCAGCCAGGGTGGTTTTCCATCGCTTCCAGCCCTCTCCAGGGCCACGCTGGAGCTGTGGGGAGGCCCCAGCTCTGCTCCCCACCCCCTCGTGCTTCCTGCAGCCCCAGGATTACAGCCCAGTGAGTCCAATCCCAGATCCAAGAGGGAGGAAACCAGGATAGGTTGTAAGAGTTTTGGAGCCTGTTTCCATCCATGTGAAATGTGCTCTGTGTCCAGAGGAACACGAGGAACGTTTCCGTCTCTGTGCTGTTAAAAATGCTCGAGAGGGCTCGGCCTTGGAGTTCCTTTGGGAAGCCTCTCCACAGGTTTCATTGCCCTCAAGGGAACTGCATCTCTGTTTCTGCCTCATTATTTCTGCATATTAAATGTCAGCAGCCAGGACAAATGCCCTTCTCCCTGCTTTACAGCCAGGAGGGATTTTGCTTCCTGTGGTTTTTCAGCTTCAGATGCTGTCCCTTCCCTGGCAGGACAGGGAGCTGCTGCGGGTGGTCCAGGGGCCAGCAGAGTCAGACAGAGCTGCTGCAGGAGTTCTGGCTTGGGCCTGGGCTTGACCTGGAGGGCAAGATTTCCTGCAGGGAAGGTGGTGTAACCTGTGGTGTGCAGCTGCTCTTGTGCCCACGGTGTCCTGCGTGTTTATTTTGGATGTCCGGGCCACAGCGCAGCCGGCTCCTCTGGGAGGAACACTTGGGCTGTTCTGGAAAGAGAGCACACCCAGCATCTGTCTGCTGAGCCCTTCCCTTTGAATCACGGCACTGTGAGGACGAGTGGTGCTGGATTTCCACCCTTGGCTTTCTGTCCTTGAGGGTGGTTTATGTTCAGGAATATTTCACAGAACATCCTGTCCAATACAACCTTTGCTCCTTCCCTCAGTGACTTGGAGATGTTGCCCTTTGGTGCCAGTTCCTCTGGAGATCACAACAGTGGTGATTGCTCAGACTCTTCCTTGCCATCCAGTCCTCCCTCAAGATAAATAAAAACGATGTTCACGAATGCTGCCAACAAATGAGAACAGCTCCTGAGCTGCTTATATGCCTGCTCTCTCTCATCTTTAACAGCATGCAGAAAAATAAATCTATAATCTTATCAGGAGTCTTGAAAAGCCTTTGTCAGTTCTTAGTCATAACAAAGATGAAACCAGATGAGCTTTCCCTGGTAGTTTTTCCAACCTCCTGGATCCCTGCTTTACTGCAGCCCACAAAAAAGGATTTTGAGGAAAAAAGTATTCGAATTCTGCTTGTTTGCTGGTTGTTTTTTTTTTACACATGACTTGAAGCCAGTGAGCTTTGGAAGTGCAGTGTTTTTCACATGAAGTTGTTTCCTGACTGGTGGTTGTTCAGACCTGGTAGCTTGTCTCTTAGAAGTTCTTCTGTACTTAATAAAAGCAGCTGGATGTTGGTACAAGCCAGAAACAGAAACACCCTTCTCACCTTTCACCTGACAGGACTCTCCAGCTTGGCAGGGTCAGTGTCCCCAGAGGGATGGGACATGGAGTAAGGTGGAAATGGAGGTGGTTGTGCCTCACCTGGATCCCAGCCCAGTTGTTGATGTGCAGGAATTGTGGTGGTGGTGGTTCTCAGCAGCATTTTGTTTACCTCTGTATTGACTGGTTTGGTGTTTCTTTGGTGTTTTTATTGGGTGATGATTGTATACAAAACAAATGTTTGCTGCTAAAAATTAAGGTTTTGGTCCTTTCTGGTCACTAAACTAAGGAAGAGAATCAAAGTGATTTTTCTTACCTACATCTTTCAGTTCTTATAGGAGGTTCTTTCCCAGACTGAGTTCTCTCAATTAATTTTTGTTTTGCTTTATCCTTCCTTTCTTCAGAACAAAAGGAGTATCAGATGAGACCTCATGTGCTTTTGGTACTGACAGTTATGCAAGTAGCATTTGTTTCCTAATTTCTGTGTTGCAGTAGTTGTAGTGCTGAGTCTCAAACCTTGAAACTCCTACCTGGGACTACAGGTAACAGCAGAGGGAGCCTTTGGTTAGGGAAAAGAAAACAAAACCAGTTAAATGAAATGTAAAAAAGCCACAGAACCTTTGTTGTGTTGTCTCTGTAAGACACTTGTCAGTCTGTGCAGTAGTCAATCACCTGTTCTTACCAGCAAGAACAGTCCAAAGTCTATCTGAGAGTAGACTTTGGAGTCTTTTCATTTAACAGAAGCAAGACTTAATCTGTACAGAAAATGTGCCTTCAGGATCTTTAAAATCTCACAAAGAAGCAGGAAAGGGTGGGTGAGAACCAGCGTGGTTTTGTGCTCAGGACGGGAGTTACCTGCTGTGTTAAAAACCGCTGTTGCACCTACTTGCAGTTTCAGACCAGACACCCCTATTTCCCCGTTTGGCCAATGTTTTTTTCAAGCTCCAGATGTTTCTGTTAACAGCTTCTGTGTGGACTCGATTTATCCTGGTTTTTTTCTTCCTCAGGTCGTTCGGGGTGGTTTTGTGGGAGCTGCTCACGGGAGAGATTCCCTACAAGGACGTGGACTCTTCGGCCATCATTTGGGGAGTGGGCAGTAACAGCCTCCACCTTCCCGTCCCTTCCACCTGCCCAGATGGCTTCAAAATCCTCATGAAGCAAACCTGGTAAGAGCCTGAACCCCACACAGCACAGACCTAGGGCTGGCTGCCAGCAAAACCTGTGAAGGTCAGGGTGGGAATGTGGAGCCCGGAGCAGAGGGCTCTTAGGTACTCTCACACTCATCCCGAGAGCAGTGAGTTTTAACATTTTGGATTCTGCTTCCTTGTGGCAGCAGGCTTGGACCCCAGGACACCCTTCAGGAGCCTTCACAGAGGGTGCTGCTTTGCTGTAGCAAAGTAGGGGATAAAAGGTGGCTCTGTGGGAGATGGAAGGAAAGTAGGGCTAAAATTCCTTGAGGCCACATCCAGAGTGAAGGGAACTGATTTTTCACTCTGAAACCCCTTTGTAAGCACCTGGCTTTTGGACTGGACAAAGAGAAATACGAGCTTTCTGCCTGGAACACGGATTTTCCAGGTTGAGATATGGAAAAGGCTGTCAGTTTCCTCCATGTACCAGATTAGAGTTGAAATTCTTTGTCTTGGGTTTCCTTAATGCTTTGTCTTTGTAATTAGATCTTGACGGTATGAAGGGTCTCCCGGCATTTTCCCACTGCAGGGGTTTTGCCATCCTGCCCGTGGCACAAAGGGGAGCACAGGCCAGAGCATGTGTGCATCTTTCCCAGTGGCTGTTCACCCCGGGCTGGGCTGTGGCAGCTTGTGCAGCTCGGTACAACAGAGAGTACCTACGAACACTTGTATCCCCGCCTAGTGGAAGGAGGTGGTTAGTAGGGGAGAGGAGGCTCGAGAAGCTGCTCTCGCCCTGTGCAAAGTGGATTCGGTCCTGAAACTCAAGTGCTGGTCCTTTTTCTCAAAAATCCAAATGTTTTTGTCTGTGATCCCGAGGGCTGCTCAGTGCATTGCAGTACTCAGGCATGTGCTGTGTGACAGCTCAGACCTTTAGTGCTTAGGAGCACCCTGAAATGTAAGTTTCCACTCCTACCAGATTGAGTCTTCCCATTACAAAATTTGGAAATTGATGGGACAACAAACCAAAGTCTGTTTCTTCCTGACAAGCAAGTTAGGATAGAAACTGAAACTGTTCCTGTCCTTCACTCTGCAGTGGCATTTTCTGGTCTTAAACATTTTGCACCTTCTTTTGTTTCTTCAGAATGGGTCATCACAAACCACCTCTAGCACAATTGAATTGTATTCAGCAAAAGAGAAAACCAGAAAAGCTCCTTTGCTCTGACCTGTCAGCTGCTTGGTTTAGAGAACAGGATCTAGTGAAACCTCTTCAAAAGGGCAGCAGGGGCTGGCAGTGCCCATCCCTCGCCCCAGAAGGGCAGCAGGGGCTGGCAGTGCCCATCCCTCACCCCAGCAGGGCAGCAGGGGCTGGCAGTGCCCATCCCTCACCTCAGCCCTGGCTGTTCCTGTTGTGTTCCAGGCAGAGCAAGCCCCGGAACCGTCCGTCCTTCCGGCAGACACTGATGCACCTGGATATCGCCTCTGCCGATGTGCTGGCTACTCCTCAGGAAACCTACTTCAAATCCCAGGTAACTGGGGAAAGGCTGGAGCCTCTGAGTGCTGGAATTAGCTCCAAGGATCTGATTTGGAGGGTGCACTGAGCGGAGCAAGTCTGGATCCATGATTTCAGTTTGATTCTTGGGCAGGAGCGACCTGATGGGGGCTTGAAAATCTTTTACCCAAACTTTCCCAAGCTGAGACTCCTGCTGCAGGAACCAGGGCTTCAAGGGACAAATAGGGTATCACCCTGGACTGGAATCATCACGGAGCTTTCCAAATCACGAGCCTTTCTACTTATTTTCACTGCCAAAAGGAAAGAAAATGTTTTCTTAAAGAGGGAACATTTAAAGAACTCTAGGAATTAAAAAACGTTAAAAAGAACTCCAGGAATTTAAAAAATATTTCTTAGAAAATGCAGATATGTTTTAAATTCTCTATTTGGAGCACAATATTGTAAATACCATTTGAAAATGCTGGCACTAAATGTGCTGCAGTGTTGTTACCCAAAATAATTCGGCTAACAAAAATACATTCTCCACCCAAAGCCATAATTTTCTGCAGACACAAAGAACATTGCCCAAGAGTTTTTCTGTGGTGCACCTACAGATCCCAATTCTTTGTAAATAGCTAAAAGTAAATTGTTTTCCTAGGCTGAATGGAGGGAAGAAGTGAAGAAACATTTTGAGAAAATTAAAAGTGAAGGAACTTGTATCCACCGGCTGGATGAAGAATTGATTCGCCGTCGAAGAGAAGAGCTGAGGTCTGTTCAGTCTTTTGTGTTTGCTGTTTGCTTTTCCCATCCAGCCTTCCCTTCCCAGCTAAATGAGCCCTCAGCTTGTCCTCACAGGGCCCTCCTGCACCAGCCTCTGTCTCTCTTTATTCTCCTTTTGTACTGAGGTTCCCAAAACAGGACCCAGTATTCCTGGTGGTATAAATGTGGGCAGCCTAAATTCCTTGTGAACCCAGAAACCGAAATTGCCATGGGCATGGCCCAGGCCGTGAGCACTGCTCGGCTGATGGGAGGCTGGAGAGAAGCAGGGACCTGCCCCTGCTCTTGGGCAGTCTCAGCAGTTTGCTCCAGACAAGGTGGCAAGGGCTCGTGTGTTTCCCAGGGAATATTTCTGCCCCAGGTTCCGTGTTTGTGGTAACAGCACTGGAGCAGATCCATCCATCTCAGTGGGAAACCCATCCTGAGGTTGGCTGTGAGTTTTCTCTGCCCTGATACTTTCCTTGGGTTAGTTATTCCAGAGAAGGGAACTTGCTTCATGTGAACAGCCCCCTGCAACGCATGTTGAGCATTAGACCGACTTAAAAATGAAGGCAGGAGATTTATTTAAAGAAGGGAAAGTGTTTCCTTGTGTGATACAAATTTGCAAAGACAGTCGACAGAGAAACATAAAACTCTGAGAAGCAGTTCTGGGTCACACCTGAGGAGCCCAAGGGGCCCTCGGCCAGGCAGTTTGATGCAGTGGTTGTTCAGTGTTCCTTGTCCCCAGGGAGCTTTGGGTGGTCGCATCTTTCAGCTGTACTGGGCTGTGGGGACACCCTGCTGTTAATGAAATACAGGCACATGGCTTCTCTCCTGTGTCTGTAGAGGCTGGTTTAGCCCCTTCTCTGTGCAAACAGGAGGATCAGGGCTTGGCCAGAGGGCTCCTGGGTGCATGTGAGGCATTTGCAGCTCTTCCAGGGAGAAGTGTTGCCACTCTTTCAAGGCTCCTAAACACTTTCTAAGCCATACCATGATTTATTGCTGTGTCAGGCTCTTAATCAATCATCATTCACTGTTAGCTGTATCTGGGGTTCAGTGCAGTACAGCTGGCAAAGCTGACTTTTGAAAGGCCTTTTCCTAAAGCACCTGTACTTATCCTCATTCACTTCCCTTGGTCCCTGGAAGTCAGGCTGGAATAAAGCCTCTTCTGCCTTTCAGACATGCCCTGGACATCCGTGAGCACTACGAGAGGAAGCTGGAGCGAGCCAATAACCTGTACATGGAGCTCAGTGCTATCATGCTGCAGCTGGAGGTGCGGGAGAAGGAGCTCATCAAGTACGTGCCTGGGAACGGTGACGTGCGCGGGGCAGCCTGCTCACAGCACAGCAGGAACAGCGCTTCACTTCTCAACTGCATGGTGGCACTTGGAGATTTAGTGTCCCCTGACTAACTGCAAAGGTCAGGGGATTGCTGGCCAGCAGGGAGAGATCCCTTTGGAGTGAATTCCTGCAGACCGCTGTCAGTGGTTACTGACTGGGAGAAAGGCACCTTCCCATTTGCTGCTGGCAAACTTTGGCCCGTGTGTGAAGGGAAGGGCAGTGCTGCTCCTGGACTGTGTGCCAGGGCCCTGTCCCTGCTGCCTGGTGCCTGCAGAAGGAGTGTAGGAGTGTCTGTGTCCTTTCCCAGCAGAGCAGGCCGTGTTGCACCCAGCCGTGGCTGGGAATCGGGCACGTGGGCGCGTTCCCTGCGGAGCCGGTTCCTGTCCAGCGCGAGCAGCAGGTGGAGAGAGAGAGACAACTGATGTGGTTTTCTTTTTCTTTTTTTTTTCTTTCCCTGGTGTTTCAGGAGGGAACAAGCAGTGGAAAAGAAATACCCCGGGACTTACAAACGCCACCCAGTCAGACCAATAATCCACCCCAACACGGTGGAGAAGTTGATGAAGAGGAAAGGGGTCTCCCATAAACCAGGCAGCCAGACCAAACGGTGAGAAGTAACAGCCCAGTCCTGTGCCAGAGCCAGTGGTAGATCCCCACTGGGATGAGCAGGCAGTTCCTTCCCTTTGAGCCTGATGAAATGCAGGGTGGGACAAAGGGGTGTTCACACTTGGGCCTGGTCTGATCCTCAGAACCATAATTGTTTAATTATCTTAAGGTGAAAGGGATGAATCCTGCTTTCCCTCCCACCTGGGCAGCTCTCTGGAACCACAGAATCACAGGATATGTTGGTTGAATGAATGAATTGTTGGTCCATGTGATTTTTAAGCAGATGATGGTGCTTGGACAGGAGGTATCTCTTGTGTTTCCTCAAATTCCTTACTGTCCGAGTAGTTAGATCATCCTTGACTTGGATGGGAATGAGCAGGGCAAGGGATTGTGGAAATCGGCCAGACCTCAGGAAAGATTGGATTCATTGTTGAGGAATTAATTTGGGATTTGAGATTTGGGAATTCGTGCTGTCCTTTCAGTTATTTCTCTTCTGCATGACTTTTAGATAGGGAGATTATTTTTTTTCTAGAGGAGTTGTCTTAGTCTTTACTTTTTTGGGGATTTCCAGGAGTTAGTCCTGATTACCAGTGAATAATCACTTCTGAATTAATATCCCCACATGGCTCTGAGATGAGCAGCCTGATCACCACCATTGTACACGCAGAGGGTGAGAGCCACGCTCTACCACAAGGTCCTGGCAGGGAGCTATTTTGGGAGAGAACATCAAAATAGGAGCGGAAAAGGAGAGCGTGTGACAGCTATTGGAAAAAACCAGCAAGAAGGGAGCGTAGAGCAGGGTGGGCTGAACGGAAAGGACGTTGAGTGGAGAGAACCACAGGGACCAAAATGCAGGAGTCAAGCAGCTGAAGGGGAGGGCAGCCCATAGATTTTAGGAAGCAGAGTGTGCTTTTTGGCTCCAGCCGCCTCTTCATCCTGGCTCTGGGCCGGTGTCCCTTCTTTGTTTGTGGCTTGACGTGCACCTTCCTGTCCCTGTCTCCCAGGCCAGACCTGCTGAAGTCAGAGGGCATACCCAGCACGGAAGCAGCATCCAATGGCTCCCCAGTCTCAGGAAGTCCCAAGATGTCAACCCTGAGTGGCAAAAGCCGGTACCGCAGCAAGCCCCGGCACCGCCGGGGGAACAGCAAAGGCAGCTACAATGAATTTGCAGGGATCTTGAAAAACCAGCCGGCGCCAGACGATGCCTC
>VZTA01026250.1:70868-82952 GCA_013398855.1 Mohoua ochrocephala
GCAGCCCGGCCCCGGCGCCCACGGGCAGCACTCGCGGCTGCACGCCCACGGGCAGGACATCGCCACCTGCGCCAACAACCTGCGCTACTTCGGCCCCGCGGCCGCGCTGCGCAGCCCCCTCAGCAACCACGCCCAGCGCCGCATGTCCGGCTCCAGCCCCGACCTCATCTCCACCGCCATGGAGGCCGACTGCCGCCGCGGCCTGGACGGCAAGGACGGCACGGCCGAGCGCTGGGAGTGCTGCCAGGCGGACCCCTACGACCCCTGCCTGCAGTGCAGGGACGAGGACAGTGGCCAGGCACAGATGGCGTCTGTCGAGCCGGGGGGGAGCCGCCCCCAGTCCCCGGCGTCCGCCTCCCTCTACGAGAGCGCCCAGTTCATGGAGAAGCTGGAGGAGCAGGGCACGGCGGCGTCCGCCCTGGGCACTCCCCAGCACTTGGCTTCCTCAGGGCTGCCCTGCAAAGCAAGATCCCTCCAAAAGGTGAGGACGGAGCGCCGGGGTGTGAGGGTGTGGTTTTGGTGGGGCCCGGTTCTGTTACGTGCAGTTTCGCCGATTTTGGTCGGAGTGGTGACTTGTTCAGCTGAATTTTTGATGTTGAAACAGTCTCAAAATGCTTTCCAGCCTTTCTCCAAAGGAAGGGATAAATGCATTCTTTAAATTGCTCTGTAATATCACGTGAGAGTGTCTTTGCGAATCTGTGGTGCTGCTGTGTCTCAGAGCAAAGATTCGACATTTGCCATGGTTTTGAGGACATCTCTTTTGCTGCACCTGCCAGAAATTGTCCCCCTGCACTGAAAGTCATAGTTCTCCTGTACTTTGTGAAGATTTTGGGAGAGTGAAAAAGAGGTTATGGCACAGTTGTACAGAAACAGCTCTTTGTTCCTCCTGCTTCCATCCAGGTGGTGAGAAAAGTAAGAACCAGTCCGAGTTCAAAGAGCAGGAAAACTGGGCCTGGCTGGTAAAGTCAAGGAAAATAGCATAATTACCAGAGCAGGAGTGTGGTTTGGCCCCAGCATGAAGGGAGTGGGACCTTGTAAGACAAGGGGATGGGATGAGATAAAGGCTGAATCTGAATGAGGGGATGACAGGTTGGATAGGATAGGAGGAGGCTGTAAAACAAAACCAGTGTGGGGGTAGATTTGGGTGGGAGAAGGAGAATAAAAGGCTCTGTGCTCACTGAGGTATGAAACAAATCCCAGGTTCTCTCAGTTGGTGAAACCCATTGGCAAAGGCCGTGTCATCCTCCATCCTGCTCTGCTGATGGGCTGTGGTAGCAGAGGGTAAAGCCAAGAGCTCCAAATCAGCTCAATAATTCATGTGGGTTTCCATGTGATTACTAATTGCTTGATTTGATTCAGCGAGAATCTGGAACGTTCTGTGCTCCATGCCTGCTGAAATACTCCAGTGTATTTCCCAGTCAGATTCGGGAATGGCAGCCTCGAGGCTGCCTGGAACAACCTCCTGGTGAGACAATGTCTGAGTCAGTGTTCCCCACACACAGGCTGGTTTCTGGTCTGGGTTCTTGCAGCCTGTTGGCACAGTGACCTTGCCCTGGAGGACCAAGGGTCAGCCGTGTTTGGACTTCCCCAAACGTGACACCCTTTTTGTCCTTGTTTTCTGCCAGAGCGGGGACGAGTCGTCAGAAGAGGAGGAGGGCGAAGTCGACAGTGAAGTGGAGTTTCCTCGTAGACAAAGGTAAAAGGTGAATTCACTCTAATCTCTCTTTGGTGGGACAAAACAGGAGGAGAACTCTTATAGCAGCTGCACACCAGCACTGAAACTGGAGAAGGTGCTGGCAAAAGAACAGAATCCCATTCGCCGTGTCCCATCCCCCCTCAGCTGGTCCCTCACGTCCACTCGCTGTTCCAGCCCATCCTGAGCTGTTCTCTCTGGGCCACCTTTCCTGCTGCAGGCTGTTTGCAGCACAACTCGATCACACTTGATGACGTTATCCTGCCTCTATAAATGGGCTGCTGCATCTGTTTCACCAGGATCAGACTCCGTGGCTGTGGGAACCCTTTGTGGGCTCTTCCCAGTGTTGTTTGTTAATTGTTGCTGCAGTGGGGAGGGCTTCAGCCCAGCACCTTTGTAGCTGAATTCAGATAATATTGCGGAGCTAAGTGACAACAGCAGATCAAATTTGATGGTGTTGCCTGGAAAATAAGACTTAGGGCGAGTGTTCCTACATGAGCCTGGGGAACAGCAGGATTTACAGTCCTGTGCTCAGGAAGGACATCACGGGCTTGGTGCTGCAGCTTCATGAAAGCAGCTGCTTGAAGAGCAGGAGTGATCCAGTAGGCAAACAGGTTAAAGGTTTGATTCAAAGGAGCAGAGGAGAAAATGAAAGCTTGTCTGCTGTTGTGTGCATCCACAGCAACACCTGAAGCTTAAATCCTAATGCCCCCTTCATTGCCCCAGCTCGAAGACCACGGTAAAGTTTGGAAAGGTGCTGAGAAGTGTGACAAGAGTGGTTAGGGATGGTTTCCATAGAAGAAGAGATTAAATCCATGTGAAATGTTTCTGTAGCAGGAGGAGAGGCAGCACCGGAGGTGCATGAAATTGTAATTTATGTGGATAGAGTAGACAAGGAATGATTCTTCACATTCACGGTAGGGGCAGCCAGTGAAGCAAACAGGGCTCTGAAATGAACAAAAGGAAGCGCTTTTTCCACCCAGAACATTTTCAGATGTGGAGCTCACTGTCAAGGTGTGCTGTGGAAATCAGACCACGAAGAGCCGTAGGTGCAGAATCTCTGGAGTGTGGCTCCATCAGTGACTGTTAGAATTGTCACTGCCTCTGAGCTCCCGCTCACAAGTCAGATCTGCTGGGTGGTACAGACCAGGAAGAGATGCCAGGAGGAAGCAGGCTCTGCATGCCCTGTTCTCATACTTCTCCCAGATTATTCCCTCCTGCCTGGGGTCGAAGGCAGAGTGCTGGGCCGGATGAGTTACGTGGCTCATACCGTTCCGGTGCGATGTTCTTTCCTCTGTGATTTACTAACTTGGAAGATTAGGAGGACAAACTGCCTGTTCCATGTGATGCCCAGCTGTGGGTCTCCTGGCATGTTCCTTCAACTGATGTGTTGCCCCATTGCTGTTGAATCCTGGCACAAGGCCATTTCCACAGTCAACTAACTGTGAGCTCATTTCTTGAGCGGAGGCTCCTAAATCCTGCCTGGCTTTTGGGAGGGCTGCCAGGTGGTGCAGGTATTCCCAGGTGAGTTAGCTTGAACCCCCCCATAGTACAGCCTTGCCTTCCTTTAGGAAAATGCACTGTCAAGGAAAAATGTGCTCCAGGGCAGATCAGCTAATATGGACCAGATAAGAACAGATGAATTTAAAGGTGCAGGTCTTGAACGAAATCATGCAGAAGGGGTAGAATGCTGTAGCTGCAGAGTGTGCAAGGCGCTCCACAGGGCCTGGTGCAGCAGAGCAGTGAACACAGAGCCCAGGAAGTTCCCTGTGAACGTGATCCAGGGCGACCACTGAACATCTCTCCCTGTTTGCAGACCCCACCGCTGCATCAGTAGCTGCCAGTCCTACTCGACCTTCAGCTCCGAGAACTTCTCTGTGTCGGATGGAGAGGAGGGGAACACGAGCGACCACTCGAACAGCCCGGATGAGCTGGCCACCAAGCTGGAGGACGAGCTGGCTGAGAAGCTGGAGGACATGTTGTCCCAGACTCCAGAGATCCCCATTGAAATCTCCACGCAGTCGGACGGGCTTTCTGACAAAGAGTGTGCTGTGCGGAGGGTCAAGACTCAGATGTCTCTGGGCAAACTTTGTGCAGATGAACACAGCTGTGAGGTGAGTTGGTTATGCCCTCGTCCTTCCGCTCAGTGGAAAAAAACTACAGAAACGTTATGGAAAGGGATCCAAGGGCCAGAAAGTTGGAACACCGCCTAGGAAATGCTGTGGTAGGTGTACTACGGCAAAGCAACTGCTGCAGTACCCAATCTGCCTCCTGCTTGGCAGAAGAGTGGGTGGGGGAAAGTAGCACAAACAAGGCTGAACATAATGTGCTGGTCAAGAGGAGTGTGATTTTGGGAGGCCATCAGATTTGCAGTTGCATTAAGTGGGATAAAAATAGATGATGATGAAATGGAGCGGATGTAAGCTGCCTCAGACACATCCATCGGCAGCCTCGCTGACAAAGCCGGAATGACTTTTCTTCCTTTCGCTGCCTTGCAGGCGTTTGGGAGGGGTGGGGCCGAGCCTGCTGCACCATCTCCTCATAACCCTGTGTGTGGGAGTGCTCTGACCAGGCACTTCTGTGCTGGCCCCTCTGTGACAAGTGACCTTTGGCGGGGCAGTCGCGTGCCGTGCCCTCTCCCGTGCGTGCCACTCTCCTCCTCTGCAGGCGGTGACCTTTGCCTGGCTGCTGTGACAGACTGGGACGTGTGGGTGATGTGCAGTGCAGGAACGGTGCTCAAGTCTCCCCCTTTTTCCTTTTGTCTTGCAGAACCCACCACAGTTTGGAGAATCAGACTGTGACTCTTCTGAAGGGGAGTGTTCTGATGCCACGGTCAGGACCAATAAGCCCTGCAGCTCTGCTACTTGGTAATACAGATCTCCCCCAAAGCTTCCTGGTACTGGCATTTTGATTTCCCTGAGATTCCACTTCATTCCCCTTCATCACACTTTACAGGAAGAGAAGATGCTTCTCCTTCCCACCCCAGGAGTGATTTGCAATAACCCGAATCTCTGGAAAATGTCCAAATGAAATTAATTCTCTTTGAGCATTTCAATCAAGAATGGCAGGGATGTATTTTATTGAATAATCTAGTTACTGTAACATGGATATTTATTTTTTTGACATTTTAACACTTTTTACTGTAAAGAGTGGATTGTATTTATAGACACACAGACTTGTTGCAAAAAAAAAAAAAAAAAGTTCAGAAAGCAAGCACACTATGGAGAAACATCCTGGGAGTCCTGCCTGGACAGCTTTGTGTACAGACGCGGGGGATTCTCTTGCTGCTTGCACAGGGGACCAGGCCTCGTGGCCCTGAAGATTGGAGAACAGATCAAGAGAACTAAACCACTCAGTCTTATCAAATGAGGAAAAGCAGAAAAAAGACCTGACTTGTAGGGTCACCTGTGAACAAAGTGTTTTCAGTATAACCAGCTGGGTCATTTTTAATCAGAAGGTGGACATGTTCCTGGAGAAAACTGGTACCGAGGTGCTAACATCCAGGGTCTTCTGAGTCGATGCATCCCCAGGAATGTAATGGTGGGTTTTATTTTAAGGATTTTTAGTTTCTTTTTTTAATCAGCATTTTGTTGTGAGATCCTGCAAATGTATTCTAACCTCGTCCTCTCGAGAATTGGTATCAGAGCACTTCTTACCACCGTCCTTGCTTCACTCTGGGAGTGTCAGCCTCCAGCTGAGCAGGGAAACCTCTCTCAGATGCAGTGTGCCATTTCCCAGTTTACTTCCTCCTCTTACCTCCTGTCTGTTTCAGTCAGTCAAAGAAATCAATCAACTCAGTGTTGGCCGAGCAAGGACTTGCAAAGCGTGGTGAGCACATTCCGCAGAGCCCGAGCACTTCTGGGGAGGACACTGGAGACGCCTGGACTGGACTGGGAGAAGCAGCCTCTCACCTACAGCAGCACCGAGAACCAGCAGAGAGCTGTGTGTTGAGGGGGAAGACTGGGAATCACTGGCCTGGCTAAGAGCATCAGCCAGCCCTGCTCTGTCTCCTTATTCACTGTAGGTTCTTGGCAGCATTAGCAGCTGCCCGCCCTTCCTGGCAGGCCTGGTGCAGGGAATCTTGGCGTGGCCGTGGCACGGCCGTGTCTCGGGCGTGCCCCGAGGCCTCTGTTTCTCCTCCGAGCTGAAACTCTGCAGGTGCAAGTGAGGATGGTACTGGTATGTGACAGGCCGAGGCATTGGCAGATGAGAAAAATTTGTTTTCTGATAGAACTCATAGTGCCTTCCCTTCAAACACTACTCTTCTAAAACAATATTGAAAGAGAACAAAACGATAGAGCACGTTCCCCCCCCCCTTCCTTAGTTGATGTCCCCCTGCAAGAGCTCTCCCTCTGCCCTTCCCAGTGTGCTGGCTGGCACGGCCAGCTGGAGGTGAACGGCAGGAATGGACCATGGACAGGTACTTCTGTTGCTTTGTTTGTTTACATTTTATGTTAAAATATTGGTTTGAACTTAACTGTGGTAATTTATAGCCTCATGGCAAAGTGAAGGAAAATGTCTTACTTATACAGAGAGCAGTATTGTATGAGTTAAATTATCCCATATTTTTAAATTTTTGTAGCTGGACTACAGACAGATCTTAAGTTATGATGTTATTTTATTATTTATTATCATTTCTGTAGATCAGAAGGTTGGCTTCACCGCTAGCACAATTGTAATCTCTGTGTGTGACGTTACCTTCTCCCTGCTCGCCGGAGGGGTGGGAGCAGAGCTGGGCTCAGTGGCTGTCAGGAGTTGCTGCCTCTCGTGTTTTGCAGGGATCACACGATCCAGATCACTCCAGAGCAGAGAACAGGCAGGGGTGGATGGCTGCGCTCGGGCCCCTCGTGGGCAGAGCTGCAGCTCGCTCACGTCGCTGGTGGTCGGCGGCCGCTGAACTGGTGGGAACGTGGGAAGGGTGGTCAGGGAGTGCGTGGCTTTTGAATTGATCCCAAAGTGAAGAACCGTGACAAGGTTCCCTGGCCAGAGCACCCAAAAGGACATCGGGGAGGAGGGCAGTTGCCCCGGCAGTGGGTCCGTGTGGTGGATCCCCCGGGCAGGACCAAACAGGCTCCTGGAGAGGGAGCGGCCCGCTCGCCCTGCTCTGGGCGGAGGCAGAATCCCGTGAGGAGTGAAGCTCTCTCCTGGCTCCTTTCCTCTCTCTTCCCACCCCTCGTTTCTCCTCCCCGATGTCCTTTGTCTCTCGGCCAGTGGCAGGAGGAGCCGGCAGGGCCAGAGATGGCTTTGCTGTTGCGGTGTGAGAGGGTTGGTGGTGCAGATGGTTACTCAGGAGACTGGAGGCCGAGGGGTGGGAATTCAGCAGTGGAGAACTGCGTGCACATGACACACTGGTGTAAAGAGAGGTGGAGAACTGCCTTGGGTCTCTCCAGCAGAGGATGCCGAGCCCTGTGCCCCTGGGGAAACTCTGCTCAGACCTGGCAGGCTCTGGGAGAGACCCATGGGCAGCACTGGTATCCTTGGGCAGTCCCACAAACCGCCCCAAAGCAGAGCTGCCTCCAGCTCAGGCCTGTCACTGTCCCCAGGGCCTCCAGCCTGTGGGGATCCAGTCCCTGACAAACAGATTCTGGAGGGGTTTGGGTACCTGCGGTCTCTGCAGAGGCTCCACCATGGGATGAAGCTCCACTGGGCTCGCAGAGCTTCGGTGCGTGCGATTTTGGGACCCTTCTGGGCCGGCTGTCCTGGGCGTGTGCTGATCCCTCCCCATCCTTGCCTGGGGCCATGCTGGCCTGTTCTGCAGCCTGGGCGAGCAGAGCTGCCCCCTCCGGGCTGCCACATTTAGCTCTATTCCCCTCACGCCCCCGGGTCACTGCACTGTTACAGTCCAGCGTCGCTGCTCCCACCCGCTGCCCCCATGCCCATCCCTCCGGGAATGCCGCTGGGACAGCCCCTTGCCCCGGGAATGCCCTGGGACAGCCCCTTGCCCCGGGAATGCCCTGGGACAGCCCCTTGCCCCGCCCGGGGAGGTGCCGCCCCAGCCTCCCCTGCACACCCGTGCCATGGCCTCACCGTGTGCGGGCAGAGCTGGCTCAGCACCCCCCCGTTCCCGGGATGGTTCCTGTCAGTTCTGGGGGGGTTCTGTAGGATTTCCCTTGGTGACACCTCCCCGGGATCGCACAGACACAGCCCCCACGTCCCTGTGTGGGCACCTCTGCTGCGGTTCCTCGCACTTCCTCTCCTGGCAGGGTCTGGGGTTGGGAGGTGTGAGTGGGCCTGCTTACTCCTTGTAGTAACACCGCGTTCCAGGGCCGGAGTAAACTTTGTGGGTTCCCTTTCCAGCATCCCCTGATCCAGTTCTCGTGGCTGCTGACAGCTCCTGAACACTAGCCTAGATTTTCTCCCAGAGCTGAATGTTGCCCTCCCCACTGTCGTGTTAAGTACCCATTTCATCTTGGCCCTGTCCAGTAGTGTTCATCCCCTCCTCCCTGCTCTGTGGATTCCTGAGACAAACTTGATTTTTTTTTGTATTGACCAGTGTACAGTGATGGAAACAAGAATGACTATCAAAGCAAACAATGCATGGAATAAAAAGCCAGTGTACTTCAATGCTGCGGGCTGGTCTGGTGATCTGGGAACGGGTTCTCAGGGACTCTGGGATGATGTCATGAAGCCTTGCTCTGGGGTCGCCCATCTGCCCCCTTCCATACCAGGAAGGTTACTCTATCCTCCAAGTGGATCTCCTCATGGAGAGCAAATACCAAAACCCCAGGAGCAGAGTATCATCCCTGGGGGAGGAGGGTGGGCAGGCCCTGGCACAGGGTGCCCAGAGCAGCTGTGGCTGCCCCTGGATCCCTGGAAGTGTCCGAGGCCAGGCTGGACGGGGCTTGGAACAGCCTGGGATAGTGGAAGGTGTCCCTGCCCGTGGAAAGGGTGAAACAGGATGGATCCCTCCCAACCCAAACCATTCTGGGATTCTACGTTCTCCAGCAACTGGGACAGAGCCCACCTCTTTATTCGGAACCCTCCTAGTTACACAGGAGCAAATGTGTGCGTTTCAAGGTGCTTTTCAAGGACAAACCTCTGCCAGTCAGGCACATCCATTCCCGTCCTTTTTCCCTTTAGTTTTTATGGGGAGTAGCAGTCACTGGCAGGCCAGAGAAGCAATCTCAAGTGTACTGACATGACTGATCCAGGCAGCTCAAATCCTGAGCATTTTGCTGCAGGGTGTGCTGGTTCAACACGAGAATCAAAGAAGACTCTTCTACAGCTGCACCCTGAAACACCATTATTTTCTCAACCTGGTGCTTGTGCAGCTGCACGGGAGCACAGGGCTCATCTTAGGCCAAAAATGCTAAATCTGTCTGGAGTTGGAGGGAGCAGGGCCTGCCTACTGCCCCCAGAGCTGTGCCTGGCCTTCCTCACAGGCTGCCAATACTCCTCCTTTGGTTCCCCACAGCCTCAGGCACACGGGAGACTGACTGAAATGAAACAGGCAGATTAACTGAGTGTTCACAAAGCCCCTGTATCTCTCTCTCTCTCCGTGCAGGTACATGCACAGGTAAACATCCATTAAAAATAAGAACTGACACCTCCTCTGAGAGGAGAAGGATGATTAAAAACTGCCACTGCCCTCGGTGGCACAGAGCATGCAGAATATAACCCCTGGGAGCAGAGTCCTGCTGCTTTTACCCCAAAACTGGGGCACCTGAGCCATCACGAGCACTTTTTGCCATTGAGTGTCTGAGCTTGCTTGTCCCCATCCAGCTTCAGGTGTTTCTTGCTGTATCTCTTGATGAGGGTCCCTGGGATAAGCGCTGCCACAGCCATGGCCAGCAGCTTGAGCAGCGTGTCCCAGGAGAAGATGGCATCCAGAGAGGTGATCTGGGACAGAATGGCCCCTGTCTGCACACAGATGAAGTTATATGGTGTAAGGCCTGAAGGAATCAGAGCAGAAAAAGGCTGTTAGTACCCCCCTAGGGAAAATTAGCTCAACTATGCCCAAGGCCAGACACAGAAATGACAGAACTGTTAGGGTTGGAAGGACCTCTGGAGATCATCCAGTCCAACCCCCCTTGCTTAAGGCAGGGTTACCCAGAGCAGGTAACACAGGAATGTCTCCAGAGGAGGAGACTCCACGCCCTCCCTGGGCAGCTGCTCCAGTGCTCTGCCACCCTCCGTGGAAAATTCCTCCTCATGCTGAGGTGGAACTGAGTGTTTTACTTTACAGCCATTACACAGACATGGAAGGGTCTGTGCTTGTAACAGAAAGAACCAGGAGTAAAGCAAAATTTGCAGCTCTGGGGACACCTGTTTACAGAATGCTCAAGGGCAGGCAGCACAGAGGAACCAGACCAAGGGTCAGAGTCCCAGCTCTGCCCTCCCTGGCTCGGTGATACCGAGAGCAGCAGTGTCACACTGTCCCCCCAGGCTGTGTCCCCGGGCCTTACCAATGAGGACGGAGAGGAAGAACTGGGACATGGGGATGTTTAAAATGGGAGCCGAGAGGTTCAGAAACCAGTTTGGTGTCATGGGGAACAGCCTCAGGAACAACAAGAAGAAAAATAAGCAGCTCCTGTTCTCTTCTACCTGCCAAAAGAAACGTTCCACGTGATTCCCGCTCCTCGGGCAGCAGAAACACTCAAACGGCCACGATACTGCAGTGAACTTAAGTTTCCTTCTAACGTGCCACATGGAAAGCAGCAATATTATGTATGCATGGGAGCCTAAGGGTGAGCCAGCCCTCTTCAAAGAAGAGTGGAAATGGGATCTCACCTGAACCAGAGGTCAGGAAGTCAAGAGCAGGACCCCCTCCAGCGTACAACACAGCATGGGATGGATGGAGGCACTTTTGGAGCACAGGGGCTTCCCAAACACTCCTTTATTTCATGTCTGCTTTTCCTTAGGATCTGGGATTTTCCTGGCAGCCCCTTTGCCAACAGGCTTGCTCCAGGAGAGCAGCCTGCTCCTAGGCTGTGCCCTCAGCAGGCCCCTGCACACACCCATGTTCGCTGTCACCCCGAGAGCAGCCTGGCCCAGGGCCACCCTGGCTGTCAGCAGAACCGCCAGTTCTTACCTTCCCTTGCAGCAGAGCCACCTTCTCAGGGAAGAAGTGGACGACGAGCTGCTTGCCAAAGGCTGCGGAGAGCAGGTAGCAGAGGGTGGCTCCCACGGACGTGAGCACCGAGCACAGCACCAGCCCCGTCCATGGCCCGAAGAGCGCTCCAGCCAGGACGTTCTGTGGGGACAATGTGGAGTGAGGCCTGGGGGACGCAGCGTGCCACAGAACCACAGAACTGCTACGGTTGGAAAAGACCTCTGGAGATCATCCAATCCAAACCCCCTGCCAAGGCAGGGCCACCCAGAGCAGGTGACACAGGAACAGGTGGGCTTGGGATGTCTCCAGAGGAGGAGACTCTGTGCCCTCCCTGGGCAGCTGTTGCAGTGCTCTGCCACCCTCCATGGAAAGAAGTTCTTCCTCATATTGAGGTGAAACTTCTTGTGTTTTAGTTTATGGCTGTTGCTCCTTGTCCTGTTGCTGGGCACCACTGAACAATCTGGTGCCATCCTCTGACACCCCTTGGAGATATTTATAAGCATTAATGAGCTCCCCTCTCAGTCTTCTCCAGACTAACCAGGCCCAGCTCCCAGTCTCTCCTCATCAGAGAGATGCTCCAGCTGCATCTCTTTGTGGCCTCCGCTGGACCCTTTCCTCCTCGTCTCTCTTGCCCCGAGGAGCCCAGAGCTGGACCTGGCACTCCAGCTGTGCCTCACAGGGCTGAGCAGAGGGGCAGGATCACTCCCTGACCTGCTGGCAACGCTCTTCCCAGTGCACTCCAGGATCCCACTGACCCTCCTGGCCCTCAGGACACACCAACGCTCCCCGATCCTTCCCAGCAGAGCTGCTCTCCAGCAGGTCAGCCCCGACCCGTACTGGTACGGAGGGTTACTCCTGCCCGGGTGGGAGACCGCTCGGGTCCCTCCGGCTCCTCCTGCCCGATCCTGCCCGGCCCCTGGCCCCGCGCCGCCCTGCCCGTACCAGGAGGCTGGAGCCGGGGATGGCGAAGCTCTGCTTGTACAGGTACGCGCCGCAGAACAGGGCCAGCGCCGCGCCCCGGTGCTGCCGCTCGTAGTCCCGCAGCGCCTCGGCCAGATCCCGCAGCTCCTCCAGGTCCGCCGGGAACCGCAGCGCCCTGCGGGGGGAGAGACACACGGGCAGCCCCCGGGGACGGACAGACACACGGGCAGCCCCCGGGGGAAGAGAGAGGGCCACACGGGCAGCCCCCGGGGGACGGACGGACACACGGGCAGCCCCCGGGGAAAGAGAGGGCCACACGGGCAGCCCCGGGGGAAGAGAGGGCCACACGGGCAGCCCCCGGGGGACGGACGGACACACGGGCAGCCCCCGGGGGACGGACGGACACACGGGCAGCCCC
>VZTA01026250.1:83230-101412 GCA_013398855.1 Mohoua ochrocephala
GAGGGCCGGGATGGCGGGCGCGGCACCGAGCGCGGTGTGGGCGGTGTGTGGGAGCTGCGGCTCCTCAGGGCTCCGAACCGGCTCAGCCGCGGTCACGCGCTTTAAACCCCCGTTTTAAACCCGCGCTTTCAGCCGCCGTTTTAAAGCCACGCTTTAAAGCCACGTGCCGCCATGGTTTTATTGTCGCTTCCCCAGCCCCTTTATGCACTGTGCGTGCAGAGCGGGTCCCGCTGCTCGGTTCCCGCAGAAGGCGCCCGGGCCCCGGCAGGTGAGTCCCCGCACGGCGGTGAAATGTCTCTGCCCCGCCCAGGCACAGCATCCCCGGCACTCGGCTCCTGCTTCAGCACGGGATGGGCTTGAAGGTTTTCTGGGTGTTCTCAGTCAGGACCAGGTCGTATCGGCACAGCTGGGGTCTGTGTGAAAACACGGCCACAAGTGAAAAAAAAGGCGCTTTTTTTCTGTCATCTCCCCACGTGCTGGAGGCCTACATAAAATAAGTCATCTTTTCAAGAGAACTGGCTCCAGATCCACCTGAAGTGAGGTTGGCTTTAAGGCAGGGATGCCTTGAGCATTTTGCCATTCTGTTCTCCGTTATCTTTTGCTTGTGGAAAAAAGGAACACAAAAAATCCAGCAAACCAACAGGCGCTGGTTGCAGAGTCTGTGGTTCCCTTTAGGCCAGTCCACACCTGTGTCCACCAAACAAGGTGGTCCTTCCAGTGCACCTGCCTGTTCCTGCCCCTTCCCTGCTTCTGGCATGAGGAATTCTGCCCCTGCTCTGACCTGGGTCCAAACGTTGATCTGGTCTGGAGCTAGGTCAGCCAAAAAACCTGAGGAAATACGAGCATTAGCCCTGGAGCAGGGAAGGGGAGAGGGCAGGACATCCCTCCCTGGGGCAATGACTGATTAGTTGGTGTGCTGAAAGTCCTGAACTGTGCTTATGGCCTGTGGCAGCACCTCCTCGGGGAGAGAGGGCATCAGCTGATTAAATATTAGGGCGTTTGTGTCTACTTTTTAAAAGACTAAATGTGTAGCTGGGGCTGAAAGTGACTGTGGAGGTGTGGAGGAGACGGGGGGTGGCAGCAAAGGAGAGCTGCAGCACTTCGTTCAGTAGATGTGCACAGCTCTTTCCCTTGTTCCAAGGCTAGGATAAGGGTAGCAGACCTCATGAAATGCAAAGAAACATGTTCTGCAGCTCTGTATGTCTTTTTGCTTCACCCTCCTGACCCTGTGATCTTCCACCCTTATTTTAACCCAAATTTAGAGCACGGTGTGTGTGTCCACATAGTGTCCTTGCACACAAGGTCAGCATAAGAGATTCTGTGCTTGCTGAGCTCAGGCAGAGCTCCCAACCTCCAGAGGTGGGGAGCTTAAGGGTAGGACAGCAGAGCAGTCAGAGGTTAAGGAGGTGGTAGGAATCTCATCAGCCATGGCTTGGGAGGTACCTCCTGATGTTGTGGGTACCAGCCAGGGCTTTGGGGCAAAGCAGCCAGCAGCTCCCAGTTGCTGGAATTCCAGGAGTAAATTCATCTCCCTGTTTCACTGGCCGTGAAGAAATTGACTGGGATATAAAATGTGTGTTTGGGGCTCAACATCTGTTCTTCCCAGAGAGCTGCATTTCCCTTCATCCCAGAGTTCAGGCCTGGGCAGCTTCTCAAAGGTCACTTTCCTGACCAAAGGTTAAGGTGTCAGGCCACATCGGAGTCACATCACATGTGACACGTTCCCAGTGCAGTAAGACAGCCTCTGTGTTCAAGTAAGTATTCAGCTGTGGGATTCCATTAAAAAGGAATTTATTCCCAAGACATGTGTATGAGAATTACTAAATGTGAAATTGAATTCTTCTGCACAAACTCAGCCAGGCCAGGAATCTGGGAGGTTCCTTTACTTCAGTCCAGTCTGCACCAATAGAAATGGTTTGTTTGTAAACACCTGCTCACCTTTCTGGGTTTGTCAGTGAGTGGAACCTCATTTGGAGAATCCTGAGCTTGAATTTCGGGCCAACGACAGATCCCGTGGAAAACGTCAAGGAAATTCTTTCCACATTTTCAAGGTCCTGGTCAAACCTAACGAGCAAAGTGATTTGGTTGTACTGCTGGAAGGTGGCAGCCTCTCTAAAGGGAAGGCAGATGAGAGAGAGTGTCAGAGAGTCACCAAGGGAACAGCACGGGGTTTAAGGTGGTCGCTGTAATATTAGAAACAGGGCTGGGGGAGGAGGCCTGAACTTGGGATTAGTTTCTGATTTACAGGAAGTGGGGATGGATTCAGGTCTCCAGGTGTCAACCTGCTCAGCCACTTCTGCCCTCCGTTTTTTGGGGTGGAAGTGGGGACACAGGTTGGATACCATTTGGCCCCAAACCAGAATTTTCACTGTGATTCTGCTTTGATTCCAAGCGGACCAGACCCAAGTGATATCTGTAGCTGTCTGTCTGTGCAGGCCTGAACACTGAGTCACCTTGAGATATGCAGGAGATCTGCACTGGCCTGGGTGTGGGAGCGATGCTGATTGCTGCAGTGCAAGCAGATACCAGATACGGCTGAGGGAACTCAGGAGAACCAGTTGTGCAGGTTGGTTTGGCTGGAGTGTGGTTAAGATCCATCAGGGATTTGCATGTCACATAAACACCGGTCAGTAATTTGTCTCTCTGAGCGGAATGAATTGATTTTGGATGAGACCTGTTCAGGCCCAGGTTAATCCCCAGCTGTCTTGGGCACTGGGAGCTAGAACAGAACACTCCCTGGAAGAGGAAGGAAAGAGGGGGAGATGCTTTTCCTTCTGCTTTAGTGGAAGCCTAGGGCAGCTGTGCTGCTGGCTGATATTGCCCACTTCAGTCCTTAAGGTGACAGAGAAGGGCCCAAACCAAAAGGCTGGGCTGTCAGGGGCTGTGTACTGGGGGAGGCTGTGGAAATTCCATAGGGCCAGGAAATCCCAGAGTCACGTGCACTAGCAAGTATCAGCAGAGAAACTGGGGGAGGATGTGTCACCTCCTCCCAGACAGAGTTGTACCAAGGGATGCACGAACACTTCGAGGTGCTCAGACCAGTAAGACTTACGGGTTAACCTTTGATTCCGCCTTCCTCCCAGCTTCATCAGCTAGCATGATGCTGAAGGTGCCTCTCCTGGTGTCTTTGTTCCATGTGATAATATCCACCAAGTAGTGATAGACTGAGGGGAGAGAGAGTGAGTGGGGTTACTGTGGGCTCACTCTGCTGTCCAGGCTGTGCACCGTCTGGGAGCAGAGCTGTGGGTGGAGGATGGACACAACCCCTGCAGTTTATCTGGAGAATCCCTTTCTCCTCCCTGCTCTCCATCTCCCTTGGCAGAGATTTCAGCCAGGAACACTAGGAGGTGTCAGGAGAGCGCTGCAGCAAGGGTTATCCACGCAGGATGGATGGCCTCTGTATGGTTCCCAGCACACTGCCTTTCACTGCCTGCCTTCCCCCTTCACTTCCAGATTGTCTTTTCTTTCTTCTGCCCCCCCTGAACCCCTCCATTCCTGTTCTTCGTATCTGCCATTTGTCATCTCTGTCATGGAGCAGAATGGTCTGTTCTTTGATCTGTGAGTCTGGATTCACTTGCTGACCAGCACTGGAGCTCAGGCCATAATCCCTGCCCGTGCCCTGGTATGTGGGTGCTCACAGGGATGAGGAGAAACCTTGGTGAAACCTTTTTTCCCACAGATTCTCCTCCTCTCCTTGTGCCTCTCACTTTTCTCCAGGGTGGCTTTTTCACCTGCACAGCCTGTCTTTCTCTCTTATCATTCCCACACACCTATTACTTTCACAAAAGAACGGTGTGTTGCTTTGAAACACGATTTGGGAACTTTTATAGCTAATTTGAAAGTTCCCAACCAATTTCCTAGAACTGTAAGCAAGTTGGCTTTCCCAGCGCTGGACAGGTTTGCAGATAAGGAAGGTCAATGGCAAACCACAGATGGACACAATTCCATCCAGCAGCCACTGGAGTTTCTAAACTGCTGGCTATAACCCCACCAGCAAATAACCATCTCTGCTTGGCTGCTGCTGAAGGAGGCAATGCACAAAGAGAAAAACCATCTCAGAAATCTCAGTCACTTACTGCAAAATGGCTCTTTGTCCGCCGTATCGAAAAACATACTTGTCACTGGATGGCTCTGTTGTGTTAAATAGCTTTTCCACTCGTGGGCATAATAACCTGCAGGTGACAGTTTGGAAATGAAACGGAGCTACTGCACAGGTAGATGAGCCACCAAATGGCTGAAAATAAGCACGCATTTAAGAAAGAGGGCATTGTGTTTCAGCTGCCAAGTAGCACTGTGACACACACCCTCCTGTACTCCAAAGGCTGAGGACTGAATATGCCTGGGTACTGTTCAGCACCTTCTTCCAGCTGATCTTTTTCCACATCTGCTCTCCGTGGCCGAGGAGGATTTCATTTTGCAGTGCAGAATGAAAATCGTCCCCTTGGCTTTGCCGGTTCCTTTCGGGAAGTGTCAGGTGTTGCAGCATCAACATTTCAGAGCTGCCAGCCTGAGGCTGGGCTGTCACACCCAGGCTCGGGCACACAAGTCCAGAATCCCCTTTGTTCACCCACTTGCCATTCCTTTTAGAGCACAGAGGGGTTCGTGGTGCTGGGAATTTACTTGGAAATCTTATTTTAGCAAGAACAGGCCCCTGTCCCTCAAACTCTGCAGCTGAGGGACTTGAATTCACTTTTTCTCTGGCTTTAGCGTAAAGATCCCAAGTCTAGTTTTGGCTTTTCTGGTTCTGGACCCTTTACCTGTGGATTTCTATTCTAGATCATGCCATGATGCCATATTACAAGGAGCAGGCCTGAGAGACCTCAAAGACCTCAGTGCAAATAACTTGGATGCTTTAGCAAAGCACCGTGCTGTGTTAGTCCTTCAGCAGAGCATCACCCCTCCGAGTTACAGCGATGACAGGCAGCTCAGTATTCAGGGTGGGTTGAAATTCCCTGGATCCTTACCTAGGATGGGGCAGGGCATGGGCCAGAAGGGTTCACAGCTGGTGCATTTGCCGTTCCTGTAATTCCTGTGCGAGCTGCACGGGTACGTGGTGATGTTGCAGCTCCGTGTCAGGGAGGACAGGAACAGGAAAACAGACCTCTGGTGGTCACATTTGAAATACTGCAATCCTGAATCACCAACAGGGAAGAAATATCTCATTAGCAATCCTCACGCCTCGGGGAAACAGGATTAATGCCCACAGGACACACCAGTGGGCAGTCACTGACCAGTCTGAGCCCAACAAATTGCACTGGGGAGCACTCGGCTGTGGCAGAACTCTAAGTGGGCAGCAGTCTCTCCCTTTGAGTGCACTCAGCTCTGCCTGTGTCTGCTTTGCTTTTCTTCTTGTCTTTTTGGTTTTAAAAACACTTGTTTGTGTGGTTGCTGCAGTTCCAGAGGATCCAACTATGGATCGAGTTCTGTCTCTGGTGTTCTCCTCTCCTCTCTGAGCTCAGGCGTGACAGCTGGATATTGCTTTTAGCTTTGCACATGACCCTCCATTTTGGTGTAAAAAACTCTTTAGAAAGGCATAACTAATAAAATGAGTTGTTGCATGAGCAGCAAAATGAGTGAAGCCTCATCCCCTAGAGATTTTTGGCTCAGGCTGGTCTCCCGTGTAGATTCTCTTGGGTCTGATAAGGGCTGAGTTCACAATACTGCATTTCCTTCTGTAAGGTATCTTCTTCACCCAGCTTTCATCAAACCAGTTCTGCTGCCAGGCTGAAAAGAAAAAAGCTTTCTTCTGTTCAAGGCTAGGGCTGTGCTTTCCAGACTGCTGGAAGGTGCCTTGGCTTTGGGGTAACTCCCTGCTCCACACTCATCTTGAACCCGTTTTCTGAGCAGGTCCTTGCCACCGCCAGCCCTTGGGCTTTCGTGTGTTACAAGTAACTAGAAACAAAAAATCTCACGGATTTTCTGGACACAGTCACAAAACGAAGGCACGCATCTACCTGATGACTTTTTGCCCAGAGGATTTATCCCACTTGCACTGTGACAGAAGCACAGAGAGGTCACCCTGAGCCTCGTGTCTGCCTGGTGCACATCAGCCACACCCCTGTCACACCAGTACTGAGAAGAGGTTGCTGCCGTGGCTTTCCCAGAATATGGATTTCATGTATTTTCTAAGCAGAGATGATGATTCTCTGGCTTTCTCCTCTTTTCTCTGATTGGAAACATTTTGTCAGGGTTTGTGCCATTCAGGGCAGGATTAATTACCAGAAAATATTGTCAGTGGACAGCCCGGTTGGTCGGTCCCGCCGTTGGGATAGAAGTCGATGTGGCCCAGAGCTTCTCCGTAACCCAGTCCTAACAAAAGGGAATACCAGGGCTCAGGGAGGGAACATTGAATTGCAAAGTGCACAAGAAGGAAATATTCTGGAAAAAATAGTGGTTATTTAGCTCTAGGATGCCTGCTTGTACAGGAATACTAATGTCATCCATCTGTTTAGGCAGCAGGCCAAACAGTTGTGACCCAGCTGGGTAATTTTAACAACGGTATCAAGTACCTAAAACAAGTCTGTGCATGCAACAGTACAAAATGTGGGGGTGTGTGTCACTTGTGTGCTGCAGGAGAGGAAAGGGGATGTGAAACCTGGCTCTTGCTGTGCTGCTGAAATCTGACTTCTGGAAGGGCTGGAAGAAGAGAGGCAGCAATTAGGTGGGAAAGCCAAGTGTTAGGGGTAGGGTGGCCATGGGAGCCGCATGGGGGGCTCGGCATCACGCTGCTGACCTGGCTGCTGGGTCTGGAGGCAGGGCTGAGGGACAGCCCAGATTTGCCCTAGAGGAAGGTTTAGCTCTGAGGAGGTGGGATGGAGACTGGAAGCATCATGCAGGGAGCCGTGGCTTGGGGATAACTGATCTGCTGTGCAAGGCATTGAGCTGTGGGACCAGCTCTGGAAATGCTGCGTGCCCGGATGCAGCCTGACCCTGTGGTGGGGTGTTGGTGTGTCCTGCCCTGGCAGGGCTGTGCTGCAGTTAGGAACCTCCACGGGTTCCTAAATCCTTGTAAGTCATGGGCCTGGAGGTTATAACTGCTGTCGTCAGCAGCATGTTTTGAAATGCAAATAAACCAGCAGCTCCTGAGGGAGTGCTGGGGACAGCGTGGCGCCCCAGAGCCTCAGTGAGGGAGTCTGCTGTGCTCCTGGGCCAAAGGAGCGAGGGCCCCCAGCACTGCTGCCCACCAGCAGCCCCCCTTCCCCGGGCTCCCAGCCAGCCTCTGGGTTTCTGTGTGGAGGAGGGAGGAGGAATGTCACCTACCGTCGATGTCGGAGTGAATGACATCCACAAACTGTGCGTCCGTGGGGTCCAGCCTCTCGCTCGGCGCCGTCCCCCGGTACAAGGGGCCCGCAGGGTCCAGGCCTGCAGCACAAAGCCATGGGCATCGCCTCACTCCGGGCTGTCCTTCCTCCAGGCGAGGGGACTGCTGGAGGAAGGCTTACCTGTGATTCTTCCCAGCGTGCCATCGAACATCTGTCCCACAAAGCCGGAGATGTGTGCTCCCAGGCTCACTCCTATCATGTGCATGGAGTCAAGGGATGCTCCGTTAATCTGAGATTTAAAAGTACTCGTGGTCATGTGTTTTCGGAAAATGAAAAAATTTTAGGAGGAGGAATGTAAGATCTCCCAGAGTGTTCCGCTCTGTGTAGATATTCCCCCTTCGACAGTCCCACAGAGCAGCCAGCATTCCTGTTTGAGGCCTATACCTCAGAGAGCTGTGATGAGGACAGTTCAGGCAATGGTTGTATTTTCCTGGGGCAATGACTACCAGTGTGGACAGGAACCACCGATGGGCCCCAGGAGTAAAATTCCAGTTGCCCCACATGTGGCTCGTGCAAGGAATTAGCAGACACTATGAGCCTAATGATCCAGCATCATCATTGCCTGTGCAAGAGCTTAGAGGAGCTGTGAACTGTAGCTGATCCCTTTAAGCTTCCTCTGGATATACAGAAAGTGGAAGTAGAGTTTCTATGTATGGGAAAACATGTCTGGAGAGTTTTGTACCCAGAAATGTAGAGACTTAGGGTGTAAACTGAATATTGCACCAAAATACCATTGTACCGAGTCCAAGGGTAGGATTTGGCACTGCAGTATCCGTGCACTTCCAAAAATTAATGTATTCCTTTTTTAAGAGTTTCTATTCCCAGACATCCTGCTGGTTTAAGCACTTCCTTTGTGCCCTTTACATACTGTGCCTTAATGACTGTGTCGTAGCGCGAGCGTCCAACTTACCAACATTTCATCTATAAGTTTCTTCAGAATCTCAGCAACTCTCTTGCACTTGCTGGAAGCGTGGCTGTAGATGAGAGTGGTTGCCCCCTGGTTCCAGTCCACAACGATGACGTTCATGTCCTCTACAAAAAGCAGGAGACGCACCAGCTCGGGGATCCAGACCGGGGCAGAGCCGGTGAGTCGGTACCCGTGGACGATGAAGGTCGTTTTCTTGGTCACATCCAGGTCCTCGGAAGCTGTCGAGTGGAGCTCCTTGGCGCAGTCTCGGTTCTGCCGGGTGTAGAGCAGCAGCTTCACTTTCAGCTCTGTCCCTATCAGAGCATTCCAGAAGCCGAGGGCTGTGAATGCAGGACATGTCTCTTGAGGATCTGAAAGGAGCAGAGTGGCAGTTGGAGTTTGGCACCAAGGGGTTTCCTTTAGCCTGTTGTACCTGCCAGCCCTGCACAGGGCAGGAAAGTGTGTTGAGAGTTGTCTGCGCACAGGGGCTGCTCCTGTCTCCTCTCTCCCTCTCCTTTCTGTCATGCTCATGACTGAAGTTACAACTTGGAACTTAGGTTTTCTTGCCTTGTTGGAACAAAGAGAGAAATCACACCTTTTTGGAGCAGCATTCCCTGAAACACCACAGCCCAGCTTCCTGTGGCAGCTGGGAGCTGGCAGGGTCTCTCTCCAAAAATCGCACTGGTGTGAGGAAGGTGTCAGAGACCGACAAGCGGGATGGTTGCTGTGTTGGTTTGTGAGCACACCCAGGTGCTCTGGACAGGTTCTAGGCTAAACAAGTGTCCCTGGGGTTGGTTTGTACCTCCAGCCTGGAGCTGCCAAGCTGCAGAGAGTCTTGCCGTGGTGAGGGGCAGCTCAATGCTTCATTTGTGTGTGCAGATGCAGCCTGGTATTCCAGACTGCAAAACGGGGCACCCTTGACTGTGTGAGGTGGTAATTGTGCTTTATACACAGCTGAAGTGTAACTAAATTTGATGTAAGTGCTGCTCGATGGGATGGCCCGTGCCACTGGAAAGCCTTTGTTCTCTGTTCTTTGCTTTTCCAGCAGAACACCAGCTGAGCCTTCAGAGCCCAGTACGGTCTCCAGCAGGGCACTGGCAGGGAATGGGGTAACTGTCTCCAGACAGACACTGCTTAGGAAGGCCCTCCCAGGTTTTGTAGCCTCTTCCTGGCTCACAATCCTTTCCCTCAAATCCTCCTAATCTTATTGAAGAACCTTGTAGGGGAGAGTGTCTCTCTCACACACATGACCTGGGCTGCAGTAATTGTTCAGGCTACAGTTCCTAGAGGAATCCTCCTGATCTTTGTTGCTTAAAGGACTGTGCAGTAGGTAGCAGGGCTTTAGAAAACCTGCAGCTGTTAGGTAATTATGCTCTAGCAAATCTCCAATGCTCTGTGCATTTTAATTTCTGAATGATGAAACTCTCACAGTTTCTATGAGCAACTTTCCCTTTTCTCCTCCTCAGGAAATCAGGAGCATGAGAGTGATATAAATGCTATGTGCCCAGCACATAAAACAATCTGCTCAGTTGCCACAGTTCTGCTAATTACTTTGTAGAAGCCCCAGGAGCTCCAGAAATAAAAGTTAATAGGCTAAAAGGATGTTGCAGTTAAGTCCAACTGAATATTTTAAATTGCTACTATAAATTCAGAAATAAATTTTAACATCGGAAATCCATGGAGTCCTTCCCGTATAAAGCCTATGGTAACATGTGAATGGTGTGACAGGAGTGGTGGGAAAGGAGCCCTCAGCCAGGCCCAGTGAAATCATGGAAATTTCATTCCTGTGAATGGAGGGTGTCCTGCCTCTGAAATGCTTCACCCAGAGCTCCCAGGAGCAGTGTGACTCCGGGCCCTGCTCCCAAGAGGAAAGGTGACCTGGGTGGCTGCCTCCTGGCCAGCCTGCTCTCAGCTCATTCTTACAGTGCCGAGATGCTCCAGGGAAACAGCAGCAAGAGTTCTGTGATGCTGCTCTTGTGGAGATCCCAAAGTAACTAGCAGAGAAAAATTACCATTTTTTGCTCATGCACGCCAGCTCACACAGTGAAACGCAGTGACTGTCCTCTAGGTGCTACTGCAGCATAAAAAACCACAACTGTGTGTTTTACTAATAACTAGGCATTGTTTTAGTTAGTGTATAGTAGCACTATATAGTGTTGTTAATTATCTTTACTGCCACCGAAGCTGTAGCAATACAGGCAAGAAATGCCAGGCAAGAATTACTTCTATATGGTGCAAGATTGCACTGATTGCTGAACTCGTTTCTGTATCTCCTGCACTGTGCTGAGGCTTGCCCAGAGGAGCAATGTTTGTCATCAGAGCAGCCCAAACCTTCTGGCACAGAAGTGCTTTCAGAGAGCTGGTCAGCATTTGCTGATGCCTAACACAGGGACTGTATAAAGGGCCTTGTTATAGCTGCACCGGGTCTGTTAGATTGGTTCTGTTTTAATTAACAAGATCCAATCAGTGCTAATAAGGGGAGGAAACCTACCAGCTTCTCTCCTGGCAAGCTGGTGCCAATCCCAGCCTCATCCACCATGTGTTCAAAAACTGACACGTGAGGATGGCCAGTTAGCCTGGCTTTGCTCTTCCTTCTGCTAGGCACAGTGGCTCCTACCCAAATGGCTGGAAGAGTCTTTGAAACTCCAGGATGACTGGGGCAAGTGGCTTATTGAGATTTACTCTGCAGGCAAATAAGTGAGGTAGAAACTTATCCCTGGCACTGTACTTAACCCACGTCCAACAGACCACTTCCCTCCAGTAAAGAGGAACGAATATGGCCATTAACCCAGCGTTCCAATAACTCCTTTCCAGCCCTGCCTTAGCTTGCTAGACAGCCTCTGGCAGTCCCCATTCTCCTTCTGCTCTGTTTTCTGATATGAAAAATAGGAGGCAAACACTGGTTTCGTGGTCAGGGTGCTCTGATCTCCCAGAACCTGTAGCGGGGAGCATAAAAATGTGTTAAATCCATGTACTGCCTGGGAGCTGGACACGTTTGGTCTCGAGCCTGAGATCAGCCTCCAAAGTGCTATTGCAGCAGTGTAGGCATCTTCAGAATAATTTGGTTCTGAAGTTTTATATATAAATATATATATATATAAAAATATATATATTCTGAAGTTATATACTCCCAGGTGGGAGTGTTGCAGTCATGGGAACAGTCCCAGGCAGACTCCTGGTATTCACTGCAGTCAGTGCTCTTAAGGCCTGCATTCCCCATGTCTCCCTCATTCCTTTCTAGGAGATGGTGTTGGGAGGCTTTTCCTTTGATGTTGATCCTATGGACGGGCAGGGTTTGCCATGGTGGCATTTTGGGGCCGTGGTACCGAGCTGTCTGCATGAACAAAGTAGCAGCTGAGGTTTTTACCAGCCTGTCCTCTTGCAAAGGGAAGTTCCAACAGATTTTTCGCCTCAGTGGGTCAGTGGTCACTCGGCCAGATGTGTGGCTGTCCCAGCTGTGGTCCTTGGGACACAGAGCTGCTGGCCCAGTGAGCGCCTGCGTGGAGCTCAGGTGAGCGTGTTGCCGCGTCTCTGTCGGCGGGAGCTCTGGCCCTCCAGCCCCTGCCACCTCACCTGGGCTTGGTACAGCGTGTGTCAGCAGACTGGTCTTACCCATCAACAATAACTTTCCCCGTTTAAGCACCCTTCACTACCACACCACGACTCTCGGGAGCGTTAGTGCAGATTTCCATCACTTTTCCACGGAGAGGGTGTGCCCTCCACTCTTAAACTGGTCCTCAATAGCTCCCTGCATTTCTTCGGTGCCTTTTCACACCATTCTCTTTTCCCACTCCTTGTGACTGCATTTCCTACAGAGTATCAAACAAACCAAGCAAAGGCGACCCCGAGATTACTCCAGAGGACCCGATGAAACACAAGTTAGTATTTATAAGAACATTGGGGTTTTTTTAACCCTGTTTGTTTTCCCTACAAAGCAGAGAGCTGTAACTTGCCTTGCTCCCATGTGTACGCTAACACAAGGCAGTACATTTGTTTATTTTTACACAGGTTGGTTCTTGTAGGGCTGTGAGGCTATCAAATGGAGCTCACTGTTCATAAATGATAATTCATCCTTCGCCTCTGTCATACATGACACCCCTGAGAAGGAATCATTATTCTCTGAAGATTTCGAATGACATTTTCAGTGTCGATGGATAGCACTTATATAAGAGAAATGTTTGCAAAGGGAGGAAAAGATAATAAAAAATACTTCTGGTTTTCCATTTGGAACTCTTAGAACTGACTACATTCATGGAACCAGCATAATTTGCTCTGCCAGAATAAATAATGCTAGTGAGGAGCCCTGCGCGGTACCTGGAACGCGGAGGGCAGGTACATTCACGTCGCCGTAAAGCACAGGAAATGTGCTATATCTGACAAAAACATTCAAAACAAACGGTTGAGCTCTTACCTGTTTTCACCCCATACAAAAGGCAGATGAACACAACGCACAGCGTCAGCATATGGACTTCCACATGGAACTTCTACGGGTAAGAGATCTGAAGGATCCCACAATTTCTCTGGCATGTGTCTGCTGGCTCTGGCAGCAGCTTGCTTGCTTTTTTTTTTTCTGCCACTAAGAGTAGGTGTGGTGAAAGGAGGAAGTTACCAGCCAAGAAATGAAGACCAGTCTTGAGTTATACAACTGAAGCTTCTTCTCAAGAAGGTGGGGCACCTTCTATTCTAGCAGGTTTCCTTAATTTAAATATAGTTTGCCCTGGGGGATGACTAATCAAAGACAGAAATGGGTTGGTATCACGCTGTGAGCAGCAATTTGACTTCACGTGTTGAAACTAAGGAAATTATTGCCTGTCTGTTTGTCTTCTGCCAAGAATGTCAGGAAGATTGTAGGTGTCACTGCAAGTCTGATAAGCATCTGGGCGGGGCCAGCGCTGGGTTTCACAGGGCCCTGCCCTTGGGGAGTTCATGGTGATCCCTAATCTCCCATGCCCCTCCTGCTCTCCTGAGTGCCATGGCCCGGAGTCCCTTCTACAAATCCCGGCACCACCTCAGGCAGGAGACAGGTGGTGGTGTGACAAAGGGAAGGTACCACTTCAAGGTGTCTGGCTCTCCACTGGCAACTGCTGTCTCGGATAGCACTCACTCAACTGGCATTCCCACCTTTTCTCACAGACCTGCTGGAACCTCATGAATTCAGCTCTAATTCAAGTAAGGGGTTTTTTTTCCTTGCTGGATGGGAGGAAGAAGATGGCCAAGGAAAGACAACTGTCAGGGGCAGGAAAGGAAGTCTGAAATTGGGAGCTGGAAGGCATAGTGGCCAAATTGGGAGAATGAGGGTGGTGGGGAGTTTGTAAAGGGATGAGAAGGGAGGGAGCAGGGATGGCTGCTGGATAGAAGCTGGGTGGTGGCTTTGCCTGGCGTTTTCTTAGCAAATTCTTCTAACTTAGGTCAGGGAAAGGGAACGTGGGGTGGATTAGAATATCTCATTAAGCCTAGGCTCTCCCTTTTTTTCCCCTGGTGATGATCCAATGAGGAGCTGAACTGTTACAGCCCCCAGCTGCATAGCTGCTTCTTTGGTCCATGCTGTACTTATTAAGCTTTTTGACTCTTTGCTAATTCTCAGGTTAATCCTTAACTCTCCCTGCTGTCTGCAGCTCCTCCTCGTTCAGACAAGTGTGTGCTGCTCCTCTGGTGCAGGCACGGATCACACCTGAGGCAGAGCATGTGCCTGGCATGACTCTTTCACAAGCACCTCGAGCTCTTCAGCCTCAAGCGGCTCAGCAATCTGAGTCTCACTGAACATGTGCCACGCTGTGATCCCATTTGATCATCACCCAGGCAAAAGTTGGGGCTTGTTATTTTGAAGAGGGTAAACACTGAGAAAAAACCACCAAATAACTTCTGTGGATCTGGAAGCTCCAGGACAGTGCTTTTTCTGCTGCACTGGCAAAAGGATATAATTTAAACGTTGTTTTCCTTCCAGCTCCTTTCTCACCTCTACCAGTAATCCTCAACTCTGTCAAAATATTTTCTCCTTAGCAAGAAGTTCTGCCAATGGTGAGACGGAATTGGTCCAACAGTGAAACATGAAGAACAGAAGGCTTTTACCTGTTGCAAAAGACATCTGAGAATCAGAGATAAAATGAGGTAAATCAAGAGGGCCTTGCCTTTCATCTCAATACCAAAAGAGGTAACAATTTGTTGCCTGAAGCTAAGCCCTACTCGTTCCTTTTCCCCATCACTCGTTTTAGATTTTCATTTCCCATCTGAGGCTGCTCATCCGAGTGGCTCTCACTTCAAGAGGCCCTACCCTGGGACTGGCAGGTTCTTCCTTGGAACTCTCAACCATCCCTCAGAAGACCACGATTTTGAGTAACCACCATTTCAGCATAAATTAGACTGTCTGTTCACTGTACACATTGGCAAACATTCCCAGGGTGTCAGCGCTGGCAGTGCTGTCCACCACCACCATCAGATCCTGAGAGCAGCAATTCAAGTGCTCACAGGCTACTCCCCACTCCTGATTCTGCTGACCAACCTCTCACATGTGTGAGCCCCACACATCCTGCCTCAGCCACACGCTTGTTAAAGATGGCAACAACTCGCAGCTATTTGGGTTCTGTACACTGAACTCCAGACAGCAATCCCACTGTGAGCTTTGAAATCAATTGCAATTTGAGACAGTAAACACTTTTTAATCATGTGTAGAAAACATTTAAGATCAGAATTGGCACCAATTTAAGAACAGTTTAACAGAAAACATGAAATAATCTTATAAGCACGAAACATTCTGCACTTGGCTCTGAGCTGTCAGAGCCTCTGCTATTTCACATTCAAGAGACAAGCATTTTAAACTCTTCACTGTGAGCAGAACCACTGCTGGAATCTGAAAGTTTCAGAAATGTTGTTTCCTCCTTAGGGCAGCCAGTGGTCAGCTGGAAAATATTTTTATGTTGCATTCACGCATCCACCGTATGAAATCCCACTGATTCACTAATTTCCTGTGGGTGGAATGTTTTCATGGAGATACTGGAGAGCCAAATCTGTCCACTTCATTTCTTGCTCTTTCACGGACTCGGTGGTGCCCCCGTTGTCTTGCTCTGGTTCAGGGAGCTCATTCTGAGAACAAAACACAGGTACAATGCATTCCACACCTAATACACCTCCTGAAAGCAGCAGGTTGTCACGATTTGTATGGGTAGATACAAAACCCCACAAACGAGACCAGAGGGTGCATCTGAACAATAAAGATCATACATATTGATCCACTTAAAAATATTGCCGAGCCCCGTCACGAACAGCATTCTTTTCATTTGAATATGGTGCTTAATCTGAAAGGCAAATTGTTTTCCAGGACCCTGGGGCCTTGCTGTACACTCAGACTGCACACGCAGTGAGGGAGAACATACAGCAAATGCAAAGTAAGTAAATAACAGAACAATGCAATTATTCCATTGTTTGTTTGCAATGTGCTGCTTCTGCCAAGAATACAAACACTGCAGACGACTGGTTCTGGAACATGTTACTTTCCTGTGGCACGTGAGAAGTCCTTCCTGTCTGTATGCTGGACTCAGGTGTGGCTGTGCTGGATCAACATTAGAAGCCAGAAGGCCCTGCCAGGTGTGCCACAGAGCTGCTCACGGCACAGGAAGGGGAAGGAGAGTTTAACTGAGATTTCATTTTCCTTCCTTCTATTATTTGCTCTCTGCCTTGCTGTATTGGTGGGGTCACACTGAGCGTGTGCTGTTCTGCCAGATACCATTTGGGCAGGAATTCCGAGTTCCAGACCTCTGGAAACCCCAGCGTGAGCTGAATAAAATGTTTCAGCTTTGGAAACAGTGAATGATTCGTGCCCATCTGAGTTCCCAGAAACGTCTCCAGTGAGCACTGGGGCAGATTCTCAGGACAGGCTCAGATACCCCTTTCACAGCCATTCTGGTTGCTCCTTTGCAATGTCCCCTGTGTATTGATGCTGGTTTTTCCATGTGATCAGAGCCCATCCCATCTCTGGGGATCTTTATATCCACAGCTAGGCCTTTCTTTCTATTGTCAGGTGGTGAGGCTTCCTTCTCTGGGGCTGTCATTTGTTTGTGACTGTAAGCCATCAGGAGATGGCTCTAAGGGAAGAAACAATAATGTTTGGACTCAGGGTGAAGGCAATTGTCACCAAGGAAGCTGTTTATGATACTCAGCTTGCCTAATAAAGGTTATCCCAAGCAAAGGAGGGTTTGGGCTCTTTTAGCTGAGAATCACACTTCTGCGAGACGCTTCCCTCAAGCCCAACTCTTGGCAGGAAAATGTGTGCTCTACATATGGATTTTGAGTTGTACAGCTGCTCCTCGCCCTCTCTGAAGAGCCAGTGGTGACAGGGCTAAAGCTTGAGCCACGTCACAAATGTGGAAATGTCTCTGTGCTGAAAGAAGCCAGCACCCCGCAATCCCCGTGGCTGCTCTGTCTGTGCTAGCTGGGGTAAAGCTCATGCGTCAGAGAGAGCAAGGAAAGGGAAAATCCTCAGCTACCTCCCGCTTCCCTGGAAGTTACAAAATAGCTAAGGAAAGGTGTCACTGTGGGAGATCTGAAGCTTCAGCTCTGGGCTCTGTGGGATCAGCAGTAGCTTCTCCCCTGCTGCCCCTCTTCGGCCTCGCAGCTGTACCCTGGATGAAAGGAGAGAGGCCGTGCCTTGGGCACAGCACCGCAGGCAAGAGCCCTGCTGCTGCACCTGCCAGTCCTTCACTGCTATCCTGGAACTGCCAACAGCAACGCTGTGTCTGGAAAACACTGCTTTGAAACACCAATGAAAACTTCTCAGCTTCCTTTAACAGCATTGCAGGAGGTGGAAATAAAGTGTAACCAAGACTGCAACTGTCAGTGTGAGACTGATCCTCTGCTCTCCAAACCAACTGGGAAAGTACATCAAACACCTGGAACAACATCGGGAAGCAGAGAGAAAGGATGACTCTGCTTCTCCCTGATACCAAACCCAGGACGGTGCAATGGGAAGATTCAGCAGCTGCTCAGGGGACAAGGGACAGAAACATCCATGCACTCATGCACACAGGAATGACTGGCATAGAGGGCAAGGAAGGAGTCAGATCCAGGAGCCTTTTGTACAAATTAGCTGCACCACGGGCAACACCGTGCCTCCTCTTGGAAGGGGCTGTGACAAACACAGCAGCCTTAACTCAGATTGATAAGTGTAGCAATTCACCTACCAGAGGGATGGCCACATCCTCGTAGGGCAATTTATCTTCCCTCCACGCATCATCGATCAGATCCAGGATCCTGCCATCTCTCTGCACCTCGCTGTCCATCCTCGCAGCGGGCGGGAGCAGCTAAAGCTGTGACACAAAGCAGATGCTGTTTTAGCCACATCCCCAGCCAAGGAGCTGCACTTTGGACCACGGGCTTGTTCCAGTTTTAATGCAATCCACATGAAGTTTAAACTTGCAAGGAAAACCTTGATTTCCCTAATCCACTCAAAAAAGGGGTTATAACCACGGGAGAACAACTTCATCTGAAAAGAACTCTATCAAAGTGAATTGCAGATTGATATGCATCAGGGATTAATATATAAAACCAGCTGATATTTAGGTGTGTTTATATCTACTGACTGACTTTTAGAAGTCTAATTTGAGTGAGTTGGAGCACCTAGAGCTGCCCAGAACCCTTTGCTGCTTGCTGGCTTACAGTCCCTGACCAGTGCCGTGCCTCACCCGCACCTCCACACGTCTGGAAGAGTCACAACAAAGGACTTCCAGGTTCCCAGAATTCTGCCCGAACCCGAAGTCCAGGAAACCGGTGAAACAGAAGCAAAACGAGACCTATCTTTCACCCCCAGCTACTGTCATTACTCCAGGGTGTTTCATTGTACTCTGCCCTCCTTGAAGGGTTACCTCAGGCCCTCGCCCCGGTGCGGGGCAGCAGCAGCAGGCGGCCCCGATCCCGGGGGGTATGAGAGAACTGACACTCATTCAAAACCGAGCCAGGCCCGC
>VZTA01026250.1:101999-145742 GCA_013398855.1 Mohoua ochrocephala
GGGGGGCAGCTCCGGGGGCTGTGGCGGGGAGCACTGCCCGGGCTCGCTGGCCCCGGCCGCCTCAGAGGCGTCAGCTGCACCAGGGCAGGTCTGCACTGGACGTGAGGGGAATTCCTTCACAGAAAGGGTGGTTAAATGTTGGAGGGGGCTGCCCAGGGCGGTGGGGGTGGAGTGCCCATCCCCGAAAGTGTTTAAGGGGAGACTGGACGTGGCACTCAGTGCTCTGGGCTGGGTGACAAGGTGGGGATCGGTCACAGGTTGGATTTGATGGTCTCAGAGGACTTTTCCAACCTCAGCGATNCAGAGGCGTCAGCTGCACCAGGGCAGGTCTGCACTGGACGTGAGGGGAATTCCTTCACAGAAAGGGTGGTTAAATGTTGGAGGGGGCTGCCCAGGGCGGTGGGGGGGGAGTGCCCATCCCCGAAAGTGTTTAAGGGGAGACTGGACGTGGCACTCAGTGCTCTGGGCTGGGTGACAAGGTGGGGATCGGTCACAGGTTGGATTTGATGGTCTCAGAGGACTTTTCCAACCTCAGCGATTCTGGGATTGTTGCCCTGGCGAGGGGTGGTTCGCTCCGGGCTCCTGCCGCTGGGGCCGTTCCTGCCGCTGGCAAGTGGAGCTCGTCTTTGGTATTGCTTTTGAGAGGTTACTGCTCCTTTTGTGTTCATCGTAAGCATGCTTCCAGCAACGCCTAAAGATTGCATCGTTCTATGTTTTTAAATGCGAAGCAATCCCAGTCTTTTCTCATGGGCACTATTCTTAAGTCCTCCTGCGTATTGTAAAGTTCTCTCCACTTGACTCTGCTGCAATTCTGCCTTGAGCTAGGATGCTAAGCCTTGTTTATTTTTAAATATGTTGTTTTGTTTTGGGCTTTTCTTTTTGCCTTTTTTTTTTTTTTTGGCAAATGCTTCCATTTTCTTCGCTTTCAGAAGTGACCAGCCAGCTCTCCTTGCTTCAGCTGCAGTTTATGAAGGAGATTGTTTCCTCTTGTGGGTCTTTCCTCAGGTGCCCGTAACTTGCACATTGCAGCTTGCGAGCGTGAGGGGCCAAAATTTAATACTAAGTCAGCAACCCTTATGTAGTATAAAACTGGCTAGAGGTGTCTGATTTTGAGGCTTTTCCCCAAAATCTGGGTGTGCCGGCAAAGTAAGCAAAGCTGGCAGGCTGTGAGGGTGGTGAGGCAGAGGCACAGAGCAGCTGTGGCTGTCCCTTCCGTGGCAGTGCCCAAGGCCAGGTTGGACAGGGCTTGGAGCAACCTGGGACAGTGGAAGGTGTCCCTGCCCATGGCAGGGGTTTGGCATGAGATGGCTTTGAGATCTCTTCCAATCCAAACTGTTCTGGAATTCTGTGCTGTCTGTCTCCTCATCTCTCTGCCCACTGAAAATTCATTCTGTGTAGCTGTGATTAGAATGAAAGAGGAGAGCTGCTACTGTCTGATGTCTGCTGTTGCCACCTGGAGAGCTCTTGGAATGCTGTCAGCAGCTCAGGGGATCTGCTCATCTGCTCTCCTCAGCACCCTGCCCTCAGCAGAACCACCAAGTTGTTCTGCATACTGATTGAGTTTTGTTAAGCACAAAGAGGACCAAAGACAGACAAAACACTGTCAGAATGGGGATAGGATTTTTTTTCTGTGTATTTTTTATATGCTTGTGGTTCAAAGCGCAGCTCCCAAGGACAGGTTTTGATCCCTGAATTGTGTTTTAAAAGTGCTGTAGGAGCAGGATAGAAGATTCTTCAGGAAAGAGAGCAAAGCTGAGCCGGCGTTTGTGGAAGTCTCCCTTGCTGTGACCTGCTCCCCTTTTGCTGATTGCTTAATAATGCCATGTTAATCTTTGAGGAAAGATGTTAGAAGGATCCATCTTCAGTACTTGGAAAGGGTGTAGATTTTGGGAATTTAAGCTTGTGTTAATAGCTCTGGATGGGTTTAACCATTTTTATGTTAGCTGCAGTTCCATGAAGGAGACCTTGAAATGAATTCTGGCTTCCTGGCTGTGGTTTCATGGCAACTTTTTATTCCTCATTTTTGACTTTAATGTAAACCCTTCTCTCTTTCACCAAGATGTGAAATTTCTATGGGTATGCACATGTTTGTGACTTAAAAGGTGTAATTTTTAACTAAAATAGTGTGCTGCTACCGTAAAGCTGTTCAACCTATTTTCATAATTTAAGGCATAATTTAAGAGGAATTTTTAAGGAGTTTGTGTTTTCTTAAAATTCCCGCAACCGTGTGAACAACCAGTGTGTTCTGAGCGTGGTGGTAAACTGCATGGCCTCTTTAATCTGGTCTGTAACAGAGACCTGGAAAAGATGTCATTTATGGACGAATTCTTACAGCTGCCTGCTTGTGTTCTCTCTCTGAAGTGACAAACTTCCCTGTCAGAGGTGGATCTGGGGCTGGCCCCTTGGAAGCCCAAATGCTCCTGTTCCTCCGCAGCCTGGTGCTCTCAGGAGATCCACCACCCCTCTGTACTGAGTTCACACGAGTGCAGAGTTGCTCAAGTGCAGGTTCTCATTGCTCCTCTCTGAATTTGTTAGAACACGTGATTCTATCACTGCAGTTTGGTAGTGCTGGATGACAGCACTGGGTATCTTCTTCTGGTAGAAAAAATCTGTTTTCCTCTGTTTGGCTTGTGAGGTCATGAAGGTGCCATTGTTTTCCTCACCTCAGTTGCATGCTCCTTGTGTGTTTTTTAACTTCTTTGCTTTATGGGCTTCTGCGTGTTCTGCAGTTGGACGGAGAAGCAGCCTGGTTCGTGCATTGCCATGGGTGACCAGTGCTTTCCTGTACTTCCCCAGTACTGAAGCCACCAGGACTCAGGGATGGAGGCTTTGCTGGAAGGAATGCAAAGGAATGGGCAGGGGAGGTACGTATGGAACCGTGCACAGCAGTCATTCCAAAGGATTTAAGTATTAACCTTGCCTCTTGCTCGGAATAAATCCCGTGGTATCGGCGTGCAGCGGCCTTCAGCTGCTGCAGAAGCACAGTCGCTGGGTGAGCTGGCTCTGCACTAATCCCTGCTCAGGTGTTACAGTCTCAATTGTCAGAAATTTAGTTCTGTGCCTTCCTGAAAGCCTCGCCTCTTTTTTTTCAGTTGTTGTTGTTGTAAACTCTCCTTGCTGTCCAACATCAGGAGCAGTAGTAAATAAGAGTTGTGAATAAATATTTATTTTGTAACAGCCCTGCAAGGTTAATGAGGTGTGACTTTGTTATCTGATTTCACTGAAAACATCTGATTATTTCCTGCTCGCGTTGAAACTGCAGAGTCCCACTCAGCTCTGAGGAATCCTTAATGCTCTGTCTGAGGTGAGAGTCTGTAGACTTTTCAATCCCCGAGAGAGACCGTAGTGACAATAACAGAACAAAATGTTTTATGTGTTAAACAACCGTGAAGCTAAAGTCGCCGATGCCATTTTTCTAGTCATCCTTGAGAATGTGACTCAAATTTATTTGATACTGTATCTTCTTCAGAGAGCCGGTTTGCAGAAATCAAGTTTAGAATTTGCTACATATTAGCAGATGCTGTGAAGGAAATGTTCCTGCTCTGCATAATAGCTGCTAATTTTTGGTTAACTCGCAGGACAGGGTGAACTTCAAATGTGACTGATTTTGGCTCCTTTAAGAAGTATCTCTTTTCCTGTGGAAAAAATGCCAAGTCGTGAAGTGTGCATATGCCCTGGGGGAACAGAGAAATTTCCATCCCTTAACCTATCGATTTCCGTTGCTTTCCAGTTCTTCCTGTTTGACAGGCAAATTAAAGGGATAGGGATCATTATGGAGTTTGCCACCCTCTAGGGCTGTGTCTGGCAAACCTTAATATTGTCCCTGTCTTGGCAGCTTGGGAAGTTTTAGAGGAGTTGCTTGAATTGGCTTCAATAATTACTGCACCGAATTAGAAATCTGGGCGTCGCTAGGGAGCTCGCGCTCCCCGATGGATTGCGAGGGTTTGATTCTTCATTATCATGTTGTCATCCAGCCCCCTCTGCTTCAGGGTTTGTCTGCATTTGTGATAAACTTCTGTTTTCGGCAGCTCATAGCTTGGCTGTAAGATTCCTCTGGTGACTGAAACATGCTATAAAATGCCTCTGCCTGGAGAGCAATTAAGGCAATACAAAATATGAATTAGACACGCTTTGGTTTACTTAGGTAATGCGCAGCACCCAAGGCAAAGGGATGAATGCCTAAGCGGGAAGTGATGTGGTTTAGCGGGCATGGATGGAATTGGGTAAAAGCTTGGACTCGATGGTCTTGGAGGTCTTTTCTGACCTTAATGACTCTGTGATTGTATTTCTGTGCAAGCTGATTTGAAGAGAGTTCAGAGCACTGCGTGTGCAGAGTGTCGGTGTGTTCTGCTGCCTGTGTTGGTCTGGGACGTGGGACACATTGGGTGGGACCTGCTTGGTGACTCCAGGCTCTCTCCCTTCCAGCGGCGGGTTCCTGACCTCCTGCGAGGCCGAGTTACAGGAGCTGATGAAGCAGATTGACATCATGGTGGCTCACAAGAAATCCGAATGGGAAGGGCAGACGCAGGCTTTGGAAGCTTGTCTGAGTGCTCGGGAGCAGGAACTTTCCTCTGCCAAGGCCGCTCTGCAGGAAAAGCAAAAGGAGGTGCCTTTGTTTAATACTGTTTTTTGGTTGGGGTCAGCAGTGTATTTCACCTGTTAGAATCAGGAAATCAGGAGTAGAATTTCTAAAGGACCTGTTGGAACGAGGGGTCTGGTTCATAATTCAATCCAAGTGATCAGCTCCCCTAGGATTGGTGGAAGTCCACATACTGAACTGTGAGAGCTGTTAGAGAGAACCCAGAGACACTGGTTCTGGCCACAGCAGTAATGGACAGCCCAGCAACCTGCAGTCACTGGTAGAAAACACCCATTTCCTACTCTATAAATTGCACCGAGAAAACCATTTCCTACTATAAACTACACCAAGATATTGCTGGGAAGCTCTCCACGGGCCGTTTTACAGAGCTCTGGTTTTGTGGTCTTTAATTAAAGGCCTGAGGGGAGTGCAAAAAAATTCCGTATTGGTGGAAAATTATCAGTAAGTGAAGTTTTTGTGCAGGATGTGGACCATAAGATGCAGTTGAGCCACAGAATTTTCATTTGCAAGAATGATGATTTTTATCAAACAGGTTATTGTTGTTATTATCAATTATGTTTTCTCAAGACACTTGAAATGTTTCTTGCCATCAAAAGCAAATATGGATTTCAAACTGAACTGTAAAGTATGTTTGAAGTCTCTGGTGGAGTATATTCATGCTTTTGGTTTAGTCATATGAATTTTCTCTGGGTTTTGTTTTAATTTTAATTTGTTGGCTTATGACCGCTCGGATTGTGGATGGGAAAAGGATGGGAGGGAAAAAAAAAAGGGAGAAAAATGAGTCACAGGAGCAGTTGAATCAGGGTCAGAGAAGTCTTTTCTGTGAGCTTCAAAACCCCATTTCTTTCTTTTTCCTTGCTATTAGGAATCTCTGCTTTGCCTGAGCATACCAAGATAGTGAGATGGCCAACTTTTCTCTTGGTAGATAGCTTGAAACCATAATGCGTATTTGTGAAGAATTTGATGAAAATACTGGATAGAAATAGGCTTTTGGCACAAACCAAATACGTCAGCTTTGTCCCCAAAAGTGAAATCCAGAAACTGGCTCAAAACAAGAGGCCAGAACAGAGACAGTTGTGGCCCCAGCCTAGCAAAGATTTAGGCACAGCCTCCATCTGTTTCACAGTGAGGGACCCCACCGAAATGTCCACGTGCCTGCTGACAATGAAGCCTCCTTCTGTTGCAGTCATTTGCTTTTCATCCCCTTGTTCAGGTTGGCGTGTTGCGTCGCCAGGTCGAAGATGTGGAAAAATCCAAGCAGGACATGGTTAGGGAGTATGAACAACAGCTGAAGAAATTCCAGGAGGAGGTGAGTTGCAAAAAGAGAAGTTTGGTTTTTAGTTTGGTTTTTTGATGATGGGTCAAATACTTTGCGTCATTGGTTTTGTTTCAATGCTGTGGTTTTAAAACTCCCCCCTCTGTTTGTGTGCTTACCAGAAAGAGCATGGAGCATAGATAAAGTGACATTTTTATGGCTCACTTGGCCTGTTTTTTGTGATTTGGAGGAACTTGGTGACAGACAGAGAAGTGTTAAGAGTAGAAATGTTTTCATAGTTGGACATCTGCAGAAGTTTACTGCAAGAATGTCCTGTGTTTGCCCATCCCAGTCACAGCAGTGCTGGTTCTGGAGCTGCCACAGGTACAGGCAGCAGCAGTTTGCTCTTTCAGCATTTCTGACATTCAGAAAGGGTGGAGATGTAACTGGCCTGGCTCGTGTGAGATCAGGAAATAAGGGTTGTAGGTGGTCTCATTTTTTGCCTCTGTTAACACAGGTGACTTTAGTGGAGATTTTGTACTCTCAAGGAATATTAGTCTTAACACCCTTCATAAAAACCGAGTGTACTTCGAAAATGCTGTTTGACAATGATATCAAAGCTTCCATCTCAAAGCCTGTTACTCAGTGCAAGGTGGTAGCTGTCCTGCAGGTGGTATAACAGCATTCCGGGTTTGTGCCTGAGCTCTCTGCCTGTCTCCACTTGCCAGCAGCAGGGAGTGAACTGGCATGAGCAGTTCACAGAGCACTGACCTGTTTTCTCTGGAGGGCTGGGCCTGGTTCCTGCTCACCGTAAGCTATAAGTGAAATTAATTTGGTAGTCTCTGCTCCAATGACAGAAGGCATCTTTTCTCATTTAAAAACACCTCACTGTTCCATATGACTAACAGTCTTCGTTCGCTGGGTGTTCTCCCTGGAATTGTGGATAAGCTGCAAAGCAAAGCTGAGGTACATTGGCAGATCAGCCTAAATTGCAAAGGCTGAAATACAGCCCGTGCGTTGCGGCCTAAATTGCAGTTTGTGGGTATTTTACCTACACAGTATTAATGCTGATGACATTGAGCTCCAATATTCCTCACTCTTCTGTTCTTAGTGCTGTTTGGGGAAATTATTTCTGTCCCTGTTTACCACCATTTCCAGTGCAATTACAGGTACAGTGTCTAACTTACTGAGACTGTTGAAAGAATAAACCTCTTATCTCCTGATATGTTTGGCAAAAGATGTTGGTATTAACTCTAAGCCCGAACATCTGTCTGTTCCCCTTGAACACACCGAAGTACTGAATGCATCAGGTCTTGAATCTCTTTTTTTTTTCTTCTCGTGGTCCTTCTGTTCATCCACGGGCTCAGATTTGTCCGTCAGTAGAACAGCTTCTCAAATCCGTGTGGCTGTTTGGAAACCTTTTATTTAATATTCGAGTTGGGGGGCGCTCATCAGATGAAAAATTCTTTGCAAGTTGCAAGTGATTATTTGCACGGAGGGTCATTTAAATGTCAAGAGTTTTTTCCTCATCCCTGCTTCTGATACGACTTCAGCATCCTAGCAGCAGGCGTAGGAGTGATATTTTCTGTTGGCATTCTCCGCTCATTGTGAAATACGCAGCGTATCTAAGCAGAAAATGACAGATGAAGTGGTGTTGATATTATGGGTAATGGCAATTCTCAAACCTTCCTTCTCCCACTAAGCGGAGAGTTCCAGTTCCCACCTGAGCTGCACCCAGTGTATTTTGATCACACAAGAATTACCCGTGTGTGGTGTGGTGGGTGTGCTCCTGTGAGCAGCAGATCAGCCACCGGCGCTGCCGGCTCTTCCCGGGGCTGGGAACCACCTGTAGAGAGGGGGGGATGCTGTGCCCTTGCTGCATTGACAGCTGCAAGTAAACCTCCATCTTATCAATATTTCAGTCATGCTTTAATTGTGGTAGGACAGAGCTTTAATTAAAGCTGCTGATGTCACGACTTCGGTGGCATCTCGCTACTCTCACACAACTCAGTGTGTTTTGCAGAGCTGTTGGAATAAAAGACTCATTATCCAAATGGAAGCCTTCGCTTGGGAGCTGTGTGGCCTTGATGAGGGCATTGTTTGTGTGAACCACTTTGTGTGTCTTCTTTCAAAGGGCCGTGTAATTCTTGCCTTGGGGCCTTGAGCAAAGCTCTCTCTTTCGCTGTATCCTGCAGTTGTCCCGGCTGAGGAGGAGCTATGAGAAGCTGCAGAAGAAAAAAGCCAGAAGCAGAGGAGAAGCTAACAAGGGACAAGAGGAGGACAAGTTTGAATTGAGCCGACTGACCAGGAAGCTGGAGGTATGTGATAAAAAAAGCAGGTGCTGAGCAGCTCGTGTGTATTAACTGACTTACTGGGCTTTACTGGTGTCTGAACAGTCCCCTAGGAAGTGAGTCCTGCTTAGGGAGCACTGCCCATCCACTCTCCAGGTGCAGCTCTTCTCAACTGCGTGTGTAATAAAGGCAGTTATGTGTTGGGCTCTCTGGCTGCACAGCATAAACCTCGATGCTGTTCTTACCCTTGGACTGAATAAAAGGAAGAAGGTGCTGGAAGAGTAACTAATTATGAGAATGGAATGCATTCCAGTGTGGGGAGGTTGTATTCTCACTTCTTTGAGGAGGAGGGAGCTACATGTCAAACTTCTTCTCAACCCTGTCTCATCTTCTAATCTTTCTGCTCTGCTGAGCTCAACCCCACTCAGTTTTCTCCTCCTGAAAGATGTGGTAACAGCACACACCCAACTGATGTAGTGCCCAATTTCTGGGGCAGAGATTAGCAGTCAAATTCTGTATTTAGTTCTTGTCATCCCGGTGATTTCGATAGCAGCATGTTTTGGGAGCTAAAGGCAGTCTGAATTGTTAAACCCCTGGCAGCAAACCCATGAAAGCAGCCACGAATGTGTTGGCACTTAACATTTGTGAGCAGCTTTACCTCCGGAGGGGAACGCCGTGTGTGTGAGGGCTCTGCGCTGCTGAGCTGCTGCATCAGGTGACTGGCTAATGGTTTCCCTGCCGGGGGAAAGGTGTGAGGATACGGTGGGGAGAGGAGGCAAACGTGGATGTGAACTGGAGGGGGATGTACTGCTCCAAGCCACCCCTGCTGTCCTTGCAGGAGTTCCGTCAGAAATCACTTGACTGGGAGAAGCAGCGCCTGCGGTACCAGCAGCAGGTGGCATCGCTGGAGGCGCAGCGCAAGGCTCTGGCAGAGCACTCCGAGCTCGTGCAGGTACAATTGACGTGTGAGAAAGTTTCTGCTCTGTTTGTGGGACGGAGGGAGAGGCTAATGAAATCTCTCAGGCTCCCATCCGGCTCGGATTGCCATTGAAGTGACTTTTAATGCTCCGGCGGAATGAGGTTTGCTTGTACGAGTGCTGTGTGGAAGAAAGATCTGGAGTCTGGCATCAGAGATTGGATAAACCTTGTGCAGCTCTCCCTGCCGTCCCTCTGGTTAGCAGAGAAGACGGTAGGGTGCAGATTTCCCTGGGAGGCAGAAACCACAGCGTATGGCACTTTAAAATATCTGTTACATCGTGTCGTCTAGTTGAAAGCTGTGTACCTGCCAGCAGCTAAATACGTACCTTGTGGGTCCAGCTCAGAGGGTGCTTTGGAAAACAGTCTTCCCCTACAGCAGAGACTTCCACAAAAGACTGAAGCAACAGCAGTTTTCAGCCCCCCACCCCTTTTTTTTTTAGGTCTCTCAAAGGCAAGGAGTAGTGGGGCTGCTGTTCTGCAAAGCTGATGGCTCAGTGAATTAGTGGTGCTGCAGCAGAGCGAGATGAATTGACCTAGAGCACAGCTGTGAAGTCACACAGACACAATCACAGCAGACACTGATAAGAAGCTCTTGCTGGGGACTTTGCACTTAATGGGCTCCTGAGTTGCTCTTGAGTGGAAGCTCCTGCGAGGAGGGAGACTGTGATGACAGGATTGAAGCTGGCTCTGACAGGGGCTTTGTGAGAGGCTGACACCAGGAGATCTACAAATGCAGAGAGAGTCCTTGAGCAGAAGGTCTTGCTGCTCTGCTGTCTGTGTGTCGTTGATAGCTCAATTGTTTGGGAACAGATGTGTCCTTGGAGCTCAGGCTGGGACACTGGGGCACGGAGGAACTTGTCTTACTGTGCAGCAGAAAGCCAGGAGGTTGGGGAGGCTTTCCTGAAGCGGCGTAGGTGCCTTAGGTGCGCAGGTACTGTGAGCAGACTGCCTGAATCCTCAGTTGCTTTGAAAAGCCCAGCATGGAAGTGCTAAATTTTCTGCCTTGGGTGTTTCTGTACATTTTATGTGCTTAGCTGTCTTTCTAGCACAAGGTCAAGCTGAGATCCATGACCATGGAGTACTTCCCCTCTGTCTCCTTTCATCTGGCTTCCCCTCATCTCTTGCAGAGCAGCTTAGGGAAGCCTGGAGTTCTTCCCCAGTACAGACCACCTTCTGGAATACCTGCAGCCCTTAAAGGCAGCCTTTCCTAAAAACCTGGAATTCTCTGCTGGCCTGGATGTTGTGTGGCTTGGAAAAAAGAGACAGCTTAAATGTTTTCTTAATGCAGAAATAAATAGTCAGGCAGTCTGGTACTCTGGCTTCTTGGGTGAAGGAAGGCTGTGCTTTAAACTCTCAGCCCTCTTGGTTACTTTTTCTGTCATGACTATTCAAATAATAATGGAAGGCTGTAATCAAAACTCTACCATAGCCTTGCAAATGAGCAGTTCTTATAGTTTGTGTAAATCAAGGCATGTGGTGATTCTGAAGCTGGCAGGCATTGCTACTCTTTGAAACTGGGAGTATAGGGCTGCTCAAATATTTTGTTTCAGCCTTTAAAAATTCAAAGATTGTGTACAGAAAGGGAATATATGAAGTGAATGTTCCTAGAAGCTTATGTGAGAGCTGGCTTGTTAAATTTCACAAGCTAGCTGTGTGGAAAGAAATGCTATGAAATAAAGTATTGTGCCTATAAATAATAGAGCAGGTATTGTCTGCTTCTCGTACGTTCCTTGTAACTTTTTTGTCTGCCATTAAAACGCTGAAAAATTCAAAGTGAGCATTCCCCCAAGCTGCTGGAAGCAGGTATTTGCTGCAGAGAGCAAAGCAAAGTTGGCTGTGACACCTGGTTTGTTTTGGGGCTGTTTGGTGGTTGTGGTTTTTCCATTGTGCACCCAGAGCCGCTTTCTGTCCTGGTGTGGAATTAATGGTTGGGTAATCTCTGCCCTGTGCCTGGTTTACAAACCTTCTTACCTGCAGCCATTAGTCTTGGTCTAGTCTTGGGCTCGTGAGCAAAACATAGCAGGAGGCTTTGTTCTTAGACAAATCATACTCGGGCAGCTGGAGTGATTTGAGAGTCTCATTTTCCAGATTCTCTTTGAACTGCTTTTGGAATCAAAGGGCCCCCTCTTTTTTCATTTTGTTTTTCACTTACTCTGTTTGCCTTTGGAAGTTTTATCCATCACGTAACCCTGGAACAGCGCTCTCCCTAATTCCCTGGAAGGTATTGTTGCTTACTCTGAGAATGCGGCTCGTGACACCGAGAAATCAGTGGTTGTGTTGAGCGTAGCTTTGGTGCAACTTCTGTGTTTTTGCAATTTAGCCTTAATGCAGATGCTTGCTGTTGGCAGACCCAGCTGGCCAATCGGAAGCAGATCCTGGACTCGGTGGAGCTGGCGAGCCGCTCGGAGATCCAGCACTTAACCAGCAGGCTGGAGAGGGCCAACGACACCATCTGTGCCAACGAGCTGGAGGTGGAGAGGCTCAGCATGAGGGTGGATGACCTGAGCGAGGACAATCGCATGATTCTGGAAGATCAGCAGAGAGTTCAAGAAGAATTAAGGCAGTCCAAGAAAATGTTGGAGGTCAGTGGAGGAACTCTTGGGAAACGGGGTCTAAAGCAGTGCTGGTGAGAAGTGGTGGGAAGGTTTTTCATCCTGGAGCTTTTGTCTCTTTCTAGAGCCTTTGTAAAGTTCCTGATTGGCATCAAAATTGACTTTGTAGCCATGTGCTGCTCTGCAGTGTTTCCAAGGGTCCTAAAAAATCTGATCCACCTCTCATCACATTGCAACAAACCGGTTTGGTCCATCTTGCAGCAGTCATTCCTTTTGCCTCCTGTGCAGGTGCTGCAGGAGGAGAAGAAGGAACTGAGAGCCACCTTGCAGTCACAAGAAGATTTCATTGACAGCTCCAAGCTGCACCAGGAACAGTTACAGAAAGAGCTGGCCAGGATGACTGAAACTCTTCACACAAAAGAATTCCTCATCAGGTAGCATCTGTGCCTTGCTGGTACTTTGGCTCTTCGATCCAGCTCTGTATTCCAGGTTCTCTCACTGAGGACAGTAGCAGCATTTTCGTGCAGCTGGATCCGTGTTGGTTGTATTTAGAATAGTGCACTGCAGTTTTTCACAAGCGCTGTGCTGCCTTTGCAGCATTTTTCAATTTGCATTGCTCTTGAAATTAGCAGATAATCAGTGAAGAGCATGGAAGGAATCCACTTTCCTCAGCTGGGTTTCTGGAGGCAGTGCAGGGCTTTTGAGGGTGTTTCTCCCAGACATTTTCAGCCAAGTGCTGGAGGCCTTTCAGGGTTTGATGACGTGCTTATTAACCTAGGTGAAAGTTCTCACTGATTGGGGCTTGGTGAGGTAACTACATCTGTGACAAAATCATCTTGGCCTTCCCCTTCTGCCCTGGCAGTGTGCAGAGGCTGTTGGGGTCTGGTGGCTGTGTCAGAAGCTGTGGGTGTTGGTCACCTACCAGACTCTGGCAGGGAGGCCAACATCAAAATGAAATGTGGTCTTCTTTAATCAGCCTGAACTCAAGCAGGGGCTGTCATCCAGCTGCTGCGTTTGCTTACTCACCCTGCACACAGCAGTCACCCGCTTTTAGGTTCTGTGTATTTTTCAGAGGATTCCAAGAAAACCATGGCTGTGTTCCCTGTGCCAGTGAACTCAGACACGATGTTTCTGTGCTGAGATTAAAGCTGCTGTTTCTTTTTAGGGCCCTGGAGGAGCGCTTGCAAGGGAAGCTGTTGTCCTCTCCAGGGCTGGAGCTGGAGCAGGTGCTGCTGCAGCTGGATGTTGCCCAGAAGAAGGAACAGCACTTGCAGTCAGAGGTGACTCGTCTTGAGAACAGGTAGCCCGCTGCTTGCTCCCTCTGGAAGTGCAATTAGTCCTGGATAATAATACAACACCTAATTGTGTTCATCAAGTTAACCAGTGATCTTTGTAGGCTTGTTTGAAATATCAAAGGGCTAAAGAAATCCAGTGCTGTTCATTGTGCAGTGTAATAGTGACCGCTTTGGTAATTGGTTGGCTGCCTTTCGCTGCACAGGGTGGGTGTTCTCAGTGTTCCAGCTTGCTTAGGCTGGGCACCTTCACTCCTGGTAGGCTGAGGAGTCTCTGTTAGGCAGCTGGTAAGAACCAGAGGCAGACCTTCCTGTGAAGTGAGAATTATAAACAAATCTGTCAGACAGATAGTGGACTCTTCCATCTCTGGAGGTGTTCAGGATCAGGCTGGGTGGGGCTTGGAGCAACCTGGTCTAGTTGAAGGTGTCCCTGCCCATGGCAGGGGGTGGAATGAGTTGAGCTTGAGGGTCCCTCCCAGCCCAAAGCATTTTGTGGTTCTATGATTCCTCTCCAAGTTTGTGGTTTTCAGACTTGTGTTCACATAGAAGTTTTGTCATCTTAGTTTGTAAAGAAACAAGCAAGAAACAGCTGTTATCTGATAGATCAGCTTCCTGATCTCTCGTGAAATGATTTTGGAAAACAAACCCAAAGGATTGGTAAGGAACTTGTAGGCTGAGTTCAGTTTCTGTTGTCATGGACATGAAGTACTGCCTGGAAGATCAAAGTTTCTCTGACCATTTCCTCCTCCTTGGCTTATTCTAATCTATACTTTTGCATTTGGCACCCAGCCTGGTGTCTTCAAATGCCAGGTGTGTGCAGCTGAGCGAGGAGCTGGGTGAGAATATCAAAGAGCTGCAGTCCCTGGAAGAAGACCAGACTGAGTCAAGGGCAGAGATTACAAAGGTAACGTGGCTTTGTTCCCGGGGAGTGGGATGGCTCTGGTGGAGTGATCCCTGTGTGCCACGTGCCCCAGCAGTGGGGCCAGGGCAGGGCTGCTGTGCAGGCAGGGATCTGCTGGAGGTGAGGAGCACACCTGGCAGAGGAAGGGTGGAGAGGGCACCTGTTTGCAAGTGTCTGAACCTGCCTTTGTGAGCATCTCCTGGGCCTCCCCCAGTACTTCTGTACACTGTGGAGATACTTGAATTAGTGCTGGAGGGGCAAATACGTGAAGAAATGAAGGTCTGGAATCCTGAGTTTAAGCCTAATACAGGCTCCCAACAGGGTGAAGAGCAGAGAAGGAATGAGTTTGCTGTAATATGTCCTGTCACACTTGAGACAGGACTGGTCCCTATGTGAATAAGGGAGGCTCGAGAGCTGGACATGAGGGCAGGGGCTGGGAGGAATGGAGCAACTCACCTGCCACGAGGGCCCCAGAGCTCTGAGCACCCAAGGAGGGCAAGCCCTCCACCAGCTTGGCTCTTCATAGTGGTCTGCATCAGCTCGTGGGAGAGCTGTCACTGGAGCCTGGTGGAGTGGAAGCCTCATTGAACCTGAGTGAAAAACCTCACTTGTGGGGAAATCTTTCATCCTTTATTCTGAACATACAGAGGTGCAGATCTTGCCAGAGATGTGTGCGTGGTTACACATCTAAACAGCCCCACAGTAAATGAATCTCCCACAGGCTGCTGGGGAGGAGGGAGAGATTTATGAAGGCTGTTTCTGTTTTATATACTTGGGAGGCATTGAAGTGACATGGAGATAAATCACCGTGTGTACAGTATTTACATGGGTAGGCAGAGATCATCTGGTTCAATTTTCTAAAATGCTTGTAATTCTCAGAAAAATCCTGGGTGTTTGGGTGGTTAATATTTCTGACTAATGGAATGGAGTCCTGGGGAAGGAATTATGCTGCTGTTGTTCTGTCGTGCCACTGAATAAATATACAGTGTGCCTACCAGAATATCGTATGTGGTGCAGGTCTGCCACCTCAGAAAGCATTGAATAAACCAAGATAAGGTATGGAAAAAGATGACCAAAAGGACAGAGTGGTTTTTATACAAGGAACAGCTGAATGGAAGGGGACTTACCAAACTGGAAAAGAGATAAGTGAGATTGAATGGACTAAAAATAAAATCATGCCCGTCACGTGGAAAGTAAATAGGGAATTATTATTCTCACATAATGCAGGGGCTAGTGGTCATCACACAGAGTTATGAAAACAAAGAGATGTATTTTTACCCTGGGCATAGCTGGCTGGTGGAAGTTTGCCATGGGAAGCTTTAGTTGCTACAAGCTAACATTGATTCAACTCTAATATCGATTCAAAAGACTTAGGGCAAATTAATTCCTGGAAGAAAAATCTGGCTTGAGCTATTTAAAGTTACTATCTTTAAATGGTATCTTTAAATACCTCAGGAAGGCAGAGTGGCAAATTGCAGGGTTATATTTTCCAAGAGTTACTGTGCTTCCCCAGTCATGGCGAACCTTTGGCTCTCTGATTTTGGCTGCAGAGGTTGAACGATGAGCCGAAGAAGCTGTTGGTTTGATTAAATTATGAATCTTCTCAAGTACTTCATGGCATGAAACTCCTTCCAGTTGGCAGTGTATGGTGTGGGAAAGGATGGGGATGAGGCAGCTTTCAATCAGGAAGAACAAGCATGAGCAGAGGGTTTGTTACACAGAGCTTTTTGTTTTCCAGGACTGAGATTTCACATTACCACGTGCGATACTTTTGCTTTTTTTGCTGAAACATGTTTTAAAAGCTCGTGGGTGGTGTGTGCATGTCTTCCTCCAGCTGAAAGAGCAGCTCTCCCAGGCTGAACAAATGCACAGCAGTGAGCTAGAGGGGATGAAAAGGGAGATCTCCAGGCTGACACAGGAGCTGCACCAGCGGGACATCACCATTGCGTCGGCGAGCGGCTCCACCTCAGACCTGGAGCAGCAGCTCAGAGCGGAGATCGAAAGAGCAGAGAGGAAAGCAGTGGAGCACAGGGTAAAAAAGGCACAGGACTCTGATGCTATCTGTTTAAGGTTTCTGGAGGCTTGGAACACCATCCTGCTTTTTAGCTGCCTTAGTAGTTTCCTTCTCTCTTTAGCCTCTGTACAAAAAACGGAGACCTTCTGAAGGAATCTTCTAACGATGGTGTTCACTGATTCTGTCTCGCTGCTTCTTCTCAAACCAGCAGCCTACAGTCCCACGGAATTCTTTGGGATCACTCATGCTAACTAGGCCAGGGTGGATGACATCTTTGAAAACTGTGCATGGTTATTTCTGTAGCCTTCTCTGTAGGGTCCCTGTACAACTAACAGCCCAAACCTTGCTTGGTACTTGAGTTCGAGGGTGGAAAATGCTTGGAGGGTGTTGTGGGCATGTGTTGTGTTCTTCTTCTGAGCTTGTTGTTCGCCTCTGTCTCCTCAGGTAATTCTGGTCCAGCTGGAAACCTTGAGGCTGGAAAACCGCCATCTCTCCGAGATTCTGGAAAAAACAGAGTGTGGTAAGCTGAAGGTATGCATTGAGGGCCAGGAGCTGGGGAGGGGCTAGCCTTGTGTTCCTGCCTGGGAATAGCCAGAGTCTTTGCCCAGGCCTCTCAAAATGGGGGATAGAGCTCAGTGAACTTAAAACCCAAGCAAAAGGGGCAATTTGAGGGGAAGTAAGGTGCAGAAATATCAAGCATTTGTTCAGTCAGAGAGTGGTGAAGGGAACTGCAGAAGCAGCCATCATTTCCATTTCTTCTCCATGGGCTCTGGCCTGCTTTTTTTAGTACATTTCATCACACTTCCATATTCAGCCAGTTTACCTCAAACCTTTGCTTCTCAACCTGTGACGTCCTTTTGACCTGTCCTAGAGCTGTAACTGCTCTGGCCCTGGAAATACTTGGGGTGAGAGCATGTTCTCCCCTGGTGAGGAGCCATTCAGCAGGGCTCTCCCTTGCTGAGGGCGGCATGGAGCCTGGGAATACGGGCTGGATGTGCTGGGGCAGTGTTCTTGGAAAGGGCCCTGTGGTGGGCTCCTGCAGCTGAGCAAAACCTTCAAAACTCTTGGGGCACAGGGGAGAAGAGGAGCCTGCATGGAAGAGGTACAGCCTTGGCAGAAATAATGAGCTGGCTCATTTTGTGAAGGTAGAAGTGGCTGGTTTGCAAGTTCTGTCTCGACTTAAGCAGAATGGATGCTTCCCAGGGGACAAGGGCTGGATTCAGACAGCTGACAACCTCATGAGAGTATATCAGAGCTTTTATCCTGTTAGATCTGTGAGAAGGAAATACTCAGCTCTTAGTATTAGTTTGGAGCGATTGTCGAATGTGCCAAGTTCCAGGGAAAGTGCTGCACAGAAGCTTGTGGCTGGCGAGATGGATTAAAACCAGCGCTTTCTGGAGGGCTGATTTGAAACTGAAATAACCTAAGGCCCATTACTTTCTGCTTGAAAAGTGCCTGGTGGCTTTTGCCTGTGTGAGTTCCCAAAAACGTGGTAGCAGTGTGCAAAGCAAGCAATCTGCCTTAAAAAAAGCACCCCACAGCCTCAAGGCACAGGAGCTGGGTCTTGGCCTGGCAGTCCTAATGCACGTTTGGAAAGACCTTAGATACAGAGGTGACGAGAATGAATTAAGCATCTAAGTTTAATAGAACTGGCAGAAAGCAAGGGGGAATGTCACAGGAGTAGAAGCAGTGGGAATTATACCCACCTGGCCTAGTAAGAAGATGATGATGGGAAGAAGCAAGTCGTTCAGAGTTTCAAAAAGGCCAGAGGCAGGTACATCTGAACTATCCTAGGTCCATGTTTTCCTGTTTTAAAAGGAATGCAGTGGTAAGAGAGACTGACCTTCCCAGGCAGATCAGCATATTGGGTCTGGATGCAGGCCCCATAAGGCAAATATATAGGAAAAGTCTCCTAGGAAAGTCTCGAAGGTTTTGCCAGTCAAAATGAGCTTAGGGGATATGCTTTAAGGGATAATTTCTTGCTGGCCTTTGCTCTGGATGTGACTGTGGTGTCTTGCAAACCAGAACTTGTGACTTCTGCCCTTCTTTGTCCGTTAGGGGGACGATGGCACCCTGAGAGCACTCAGGGAGGACTACGCCGTCGAGCTCCAGAAATTAATGTCTGAGAACCAGCAGCTGCGGAAGGACCTGGCAGAGACCAGGGCGAAACTGGGGGTCACTGCACGGGTGTGCCCGGATGAACCCGAGGGCACCGCTCAGCAGGGGCAAGGCAAGGAGCCCAGGGATGTAGAGCACAGGTGAGTGACCCCGGGGATGCTGCTTCCTCGGGGTGAAGGAGAGCAGAAGGTGTGGGGATGTGTGGGGTTTAATGGCAGGCTGTGTCTCTCTCCAGCGCAGTGTGTGTCTGGGAGAACACAAGGCTGTTTGGGAATCTGCCTTTATGCCTTAAGCAGTGCAGGACCTTGAGTCCCAGCTGGTTGGTGTTCTGCAAAGCCAGCAGTGTTTGTCTTCTGTCTGCCTTTGCCTCTCTGGAGCAGCAGTGGGTGCTGTTTTTGGTGACAGGATTAGATGCAGCCTGGGCGGCCTCACTCCTTTCTGTGCTGTGCTAGGATGTGCAGGCTGCGGGTTTTGGTATCTGCAGTAGAGGAAGAGAGAGAGAGAATTCTCTGCAGGGACTGCATGTGCGCCTGGAAGTGCTATGGAAACAAGCGTGGATTGCCAGGGCTGTTAGTAACATCTCTGTTAATTGTTGCCTCTGGGTGAGGTTTTGCTGGAGTTCAGCTGCGAAGAGACAAACTCAGTTCCCTGCTCAAACCTGCCTTCCAGGACAGCTCGGGAAGCACAGCACGAGCAGGATGAACACGCGGGGAGGACACGTCTCCAGCCTGACAGGACTGCCCAGCATCATCACAGGGAGCCCCAGAGGTGTGGGGCTGCTGAAACAGGAACCGTGAGCCCTGAGCTGGGTGAGCCACCCTCCCAGAGCAGCAGCAAGAACTGCAAGGAGTCACGTGCCTGGCTGGGAGCGGAGCCCGTGCTCCATGTGGTGGGAGAAAACAAAGATTTTGCAGATGAAGCATCTACGCAGCCTGCCTCAAATCATCAGAGAGAATCTGTGTTTTTGGTAAGCAGTTGTACAGGAGCTAGTTGCTGCTCAACAGCTGAAAATAGAGCTGGCTTCTCATCTGGCGAAAGGAGACAGGCTTTTGAATGCATGGCCTAACTGCATGTTGTGTGTGATCCTGTGAGTAAATCAAGTGTTAAACAGGGAGGGAAAGCCACTACTGGATGGTTAACACTTGGCCAAGGGGATCCATGTGGTGGCTCTTCAGAACTCCTTGGAGAAGAGCTTTGTGTTTGTGCGCTTGCTAAGCTAATTCCAGGAGCTCACGGTTCTCTCTGTGCTGGTGCTGTGCCTCAGTGTGTACCAGGACCTGCTCGTGTCCCCTCAGAGTTCTGCTTCAGCTTTTGGCTTGGGTCTGTAGCAGAGGCTCAGGGTGGATGTGGAGTGCTGGGTGTGTCAGTGTTTCACACAGTCTCTGGGGGACTGGTTGCTGCACTTCTGTAAAGCACAGGGTGAGTTTTACCCCTTTCAATGGGGCTGCAGCAGTCAGCACACTGAACTTAAAGCTAGTTACACTTGCTGGTGGCAAAGCCTGAAGTCCCTGCTTCACTGCACAAGGGGGGGAGCTGCTTTTCTTCCCAGTTGCTGATCGTACTTTTTTCATAGGGAGCAGTGTTGGCACTTTCTCTGTCCTACCTCAGCTCAGTTGCTGAAGCAGTTGACCAAGACACAGAAAACTTGCACTGAATCACTTCTTCCTGTCATGTTTAGGGAGGGGAGAATGCTGAGCACTGGTCCTTGCTCCAGACGTGTTTCCCCAGCAGTGTTCAGAGCAGTTTCTCCTCTGTTTGTGTGTTGGTAGCAGTGACAACTATTAAGCTATTAGCTATCTTTTTGTGGGAGTCCAGAGAAGAGGCTCTGAGGCTGATGCACAGATAAGATAAGTGGAGGCTTGTCAGGTCTGTAGCTCTTGATGAACTTTACTACCAAGAATAGGTCTTGATTGTTTCCAGACTAAAGTAGCTTGTGCACACAGCCAGAAAACAGTGTTGGGAACTTGGGGAACTGCAGCATTCTAAATGGAAACTCTTCAGGCTGCAGGATTGGACCTAAAGTGTGAACAGTTCCACTTCGGGGTCTGAGAAGCTCTAGGGCTTGATGTTTAATAGAAGAGAATGGGCTGCTTTTTATTCTGAGAGGCAGAAATAAGGTTTCTAAGGAAATGCAGATATTTCTCCTGGTGTTGACTGGAGCTCCCTGCTCACGGTCAGGCTCCAGTGTCTTTAAATCACTTCCTTTAGCACTAAGAGAGGAGAACTCTCTTCGGTAGGCAGTAGTGGGGTGGGAGAGATTTGCTTGTTGTCTGTAGCCTTTTCTGTTTCCCTTTGTTCCTGGCTGTTGATAAGACCTGAAAACCACGAGACTCCAGGATTTGGAAATAACCAGTTATTTTCTCTTGCCAAGACACTGAGACAACTTGTCTGTAATGGAAAGCAGCCCCTTAGTAACCTCAATATTTCACGTGCCAGCCCCTGTGCACGAGGCCTCTCTTCATCAACTTGTACACTAAGCCTGGTTTACAGTGTTGTTTTTGTAAGTTAATAACTTGTGGGTAAGTGATGTGAGGAGCAGGAATAGTTCTTGACTGTAGAGGAAAGAATCTGGAGTAGTTTGTTGACCATTGCTGGCTGGACTGAAGTGCAGTTCCGTGAGCTGCAGTGAGATTTGGCCTGTACTTGCCTGTGGGATTATACCAGGAGCCCATTACTTGGGGGAAGAAGAGGAGGTATGTGAAAGAAAGCAGAGATATTCCCAGTGTGGAATATCTGGTGAAATAATTACCAGTCTGGCAGTGCTTTCCCTTCCCTGGACCCAAACTTTGAGGTGCTCTCGCTCGCTGAGATTTTTGTGGCGACAAGGAGCAGGATGTAGACCTTGAGTTGCACTGACAGCCAGGACAAAGCCCTTGGTGTTCCCTGGTGACCTTCTCTAGCCTTGATTTTTCAGTAGTGATTTTTTGGCAGTGTTGGTTGGAGGCTGTTGGGAGGGACATGACCTGTGATACAAGTGTGAGACCCGGGTGCTTAGTCTGCCCACTGAGATGGAAATGAGCCCTCTAGGAGCATGGTCAGTTGTGTGGTTTGCTGATCAGTGGTGCTTCTGGCCAAAACCTGGAATGGAGGAATACCTGATAATCCCTTTGTTCCTCTTTAGTGCCCCTTGCCTACGGCTTCTGTCGGATCCATAGCTGCACGATACCTGGAAGATGAAGAAGTGAGATCCCAGCACATCCTGGAGTGCCTGAATGCTCACATCGAGGAGCTGAAAAAAGAGAGCGCAAAGATAGTGAGACGGTTTGAACACCAGGAATAATGTTCCTTGTGCCACTGGAATGCTGCTTTCTGTACGTGGTCCCAGACTGTGACTGGGAAGGTGCCTGTGCCCACTTGGCATTGGAGCTTGGGTGAGAGGCTGTGTGTCCCACTTGGAGCTGAAGGAGAGAAGGAACTCCTCTCTGTGTGCTTGCTCTGATGAGGGTGCTACACCACAAACATTTTAGGCAGCTTGCTGGAGGTCAGAGACCTGCATCAGAGCTATGTGCTCGCTCACAAAGATTATGGTGTTTTTTTTAAAAGCAAACCATTTGCTAGTTTTTATGTGAAGTATTTTAAGTCTATTTTATACGTGTAAAAGCGTTGAAATAAATCAGAATGGCAAACACCCCTTTTCTTGTTCATACAAATACACAGAGCCACTCTTGTGACTTATCTTCCCTTCTCATCGGGACCTTGGGTCAACACCTTTTCCATCACAGCATAGCTGTGTTCTTCAAGGAACAAGGAATATAGTTCCTCTTTCCTTTAGTTTATCTGCATTTTTCCCAGTTAATTTGCCCTTAGTGGAATTTCTCAATGTTTCCTGGTTCTTGCAGCTTCTGCCCTTTATGGTTTGTGTAGGATCTGGTGTCTTTATCTTGCTGTACAAGGTGCTTGAAGTACTGCAGAATAGCTGAGGAATGGATGGCTGAGTTCTGGTTGTGGTCACGGCTCTTGGGAAAGAGAAATGGGAATGGGAAGTGACACTGGATGGGAGGAGAACCCACAAGCAGGTGAGGTTCATCCACACGTCATGGCAGCTGCCATGTGAGCTGGTGCCAGCCTGGCTTGAATCTGAGCAGTGCAGTGGAACTGCTGCATCAAAATACATCTGTGACCTCCTGGGGAAAATATTCGGTCTTTCCTCGAGGGAAGTAAATTGTTAGTGAGTGAACAAGACTTATTTCCTATGGACTCGTTTTCTTTTGGGGTCTCTGCAGTTCTCCTGTGGCTGAGTCTTCATGGCCTTTGTGCAGGCAAGCTTTGGGATGAGGACATTCCATGTCCATAAGTCTCCTGTTCCTTTCCATCAGCTTCACCTTGTGTTAGAGCAGCTTAGTGCTGTCAAGGAGCAGGGATTCAGAGGCACCACGTGTACACAGAGCCCAAGCATTGTGCCAGGTGAGTTCAGCCAAGGGGATGCCTGGCTGCAGGCCGGGGCTGCACTTGGGCATGCACCTCTGCATCCCAGGGCTTGGAAACGTTCCAATCCAAAAGTCCTTGCGTTTTGGCTTTCTCGTGGAGTTCTTTGCACGAGGATAAAACCTTCAAATCCATTCTGGATTCTCATTTGTAATGAGGGGCTGAAGTGCCCCCAGCTGAGGCTGGACTGTGGTGGTGGTGTGCACAAAGTCAGCACTGGCCTCGGGTCCTCTGCAGAGCTGTCCATGGGAAAGTGTTTTTGGAGCATCCACCCTGTCTGTCCAGATCTCACGTAAGGACCTGTATCAAATGTGGGGTGTTTTGGTAAAATCTGAACAGCAGAATACACCAAACTGTTTCCTCTTTGCAGATGAACCTATAGAAGTGTGTGATATGCCAAAACCCTTAGGGATCCCTCACAGCCTTCAGTGAGGCCACCAATTTCATTTTTGAAACGATACCTTGCAAATAGTATTGTATTTCCTGAAGATTTGTTAAGTTGGTTACTGAGTGTTGCATCACGCAGTTGGTGTTTTCAGAAGTTCAGGAGGCATTTTGCCTCGTTTCTCATGTTCTCTTCCATATCCCTTCAGAGATATTTGGCAGTTCCTGTTGGCAGAAGGGAAGAGCAAGCCTGAAGATGATCCATTTGTTTAATTAGCAGCTATAATCCTACAGTTTTATCAATTTCTAATACCTGTAATAAGCAGCTTCATTCAGGGAGTAGACTAAAAATTTGAACTAATGCGATCCAAAGTAACACCTGCAGCAGGGGAACTGCTGAGTTACTTCCCCGTGTTGGTGTGTGTGCGCTGTGTCTTTCCCAGCTTCTCTCTTTGCAGATGCCCCGGGATAACTGAGAAGTCTGTTCCAGAGCTGTTCTCCTGGTGTTGGAGCCTTGGCTGTGCTGAAGAATGTGCATTTTTTATGAGGGGGAGGAGAAGGAGCCGTGTTTATCCTGGAGGGAGATGTCACAGCAAGTGCAGACTTCTGAGGTGCTTTTATCTGGGGCTGCAGGGTTTCTCAGGCATTCTCTGCCTTTGCAGTGTCAAACCTCCCTTGGAATAATCACCTGGCCCTGGAAGCTTTATAATTAATGAAGCTGGAGAGGGGGTTTGTGTCTTTGAACTTATGCCTTCGATAGCACTGAAGAATTGCCTTCGATAGCACTGAAGAATTTCTTGCACATTTGCAGGGCAGAGCCAATGTTTGTTTTCCGTTTGAGACAAAAGTGTGGAACTTTGTTTGCAGCACTTCCTGTTGTACATCTGCAGAGTGGGAAGCTGTGCAGGCTCCATCTGTCTTTAGCGTGTTACAGATGTCCTGCTGTGGGTGTGACAGTGCTTGGGGTCACTCTTTACTTTGAGGGGTGATAGAATCTGGCACTCTGTAGATGTGTGGAATTGCAGGTGCCTGGGTTTTGCAGAGTTGGGTTGTGGGAACAGGGAATACTCGCCGAGGTTGTGCTAAGTTGGGGGCAATAGAACATGAACTGTCCTCTCTACTCTCTTGGGGTAAGTTTTTGTTCCCCCTGCCATCTTGAGACAGAAATAGAGCTTAGAGAGGGCTCGTGGCAGTGAGTCTTTGAGACAAGGAGCAGGTTCGTAGCGGTGTCACCTGGGGAGAGGCTTTACCAAAGTGTCTGTTTGTGTGCTTGTGCCTGTTTGTGTGCGTGTGAGTGAGCATCAAATGTGTGGTGCCATGAAGCGTGTCTGCACTTCGGTATCCTTGACCCCGTTCAGTGGAAGGAGTTGTTTTCTTTAGTCACTATAAGCTCTCTGGGATGCTTCCTTATCCTGCCATTGTAAGAAGTGACGTATTTGACTGGATCAGCTTGACCTGTGAAATGAAAGCTACTGCAGTGTGTCCTCCTTGATCTGAAAAGTGGGATCTGAGAAAGAAAGAACCCTTCTGCCAGGCACCAAAATAAACCAGGGCTGTCTGTGCTGACAGACAATACTTGCTTTAGCCTTCAAGGTCCTTAGGCAAACAAAAGATCCCCGAGTCTGCCTTGCATCTCTGCTGCTCAGTCTGTGTTGATGCCCAGAGAGCGGGTGCCTGCTGAGCTCCACGGCTTGTTAGTGTTCCTGCAGGGAGGAGCTGCTGCCACCAGATTCTGAGGGCAAAGACACTGAGCTGTTTGGGGGGAGGACTTAAAACCTGCTTTTATGTGGCATATGGAGCCTCTTGTCTCCAAGTACAAAAAGACCCCGAAGCTTCGCTGTGCTCCCAGCTTACCCTGGAGTAAGCCCTGCTAGCTTACGTGTTGTGTTTGTGCTTGCAGCCCCTGCCTGCAGCAGCCTGCATCCTCACGGAGAGTGCTGATGCTGGAATCCGGCTGCAGGTACTCGACCTGCTTAAATGGGAGCCCAACCCTGCTTTTGCTGGGGTAGGAGTAATGTAGGAGTGAGCCTGCTGCAGGTGGGCAGCCCTGTGAGTAATTCCTGCCGCCCGGTCACTGGGGAGGGAATGTAGGAATAACCCACCTCTTTTGTGTGGAAAACACAGCGGCTTTGGGAAGAGAATTGATGTTGTTTGGTCAATGAAACAGAGTGCAAAAACATAACAAGTTTATTTTCAATTCAAGCTCAAACAGAATACCTCTTGGGTCATGCTAGCGCTCACAGGCATCTGAATCGGTTCTGAAAATGTTGCTCCACCTCAGGATGTGCGTTTGTGGTGGGATTCAGTAGAAGCCCCCCTCTGCCTTGTGCATGGAGGCGTTTTCCAAGAGTACAGCACCAAATGTTTGTTACGTGATAATAAAGTCACTCAGCCTGCTGTCCCACGGAACGCCGTCAGTCGATAGCCGCAGTATTGCATAGACAGGTTGGAGTGAGGAGTGGTTTCTGAGAACTTTATTCGCATTTTTACGGTAGTTTTTGGTTGTGGAAACACCCATATGCTTCAGATATAATTACAGCAGAAAAAGTGTCTACAATACTCTAATATAAAAAGGTAAAAATGATTTTGTTTATTGTAATTAAGAGTCAGTGTAAAAAGTATTTCTCCAGTATCATTGAAATCTGTAAGACAGTGAAGTGCACAAGGAAACTTCGTGTTGTATCTTCTTCCTAACTCTTCTCTCTCCTTGGATGTATTTTGCAACTTGACTAAAGTTATACAGAAACTCGGTTTAAATATCCTGAAGTTCCTCGTGTCCAGTGTTGCTGCTCAAAACCAGGGTGCACTTTCTTCATCCTGCCCCATGACTAGGTGAATTCTTCTTGGAGTAGCCCTCGTAAGACTTTTCTTATGGTCCGTAACTTGGAAACCAGCAATCCCTGCTGGCACAGAATGCCCTGCAGACAGTCAGTTGTCTTGTCTTCTTCTAAATGTTTGTCTGGACAGTGTTACTGAAATATAGGCAAGGGTTTTATCTCGTGTCTTCCACTGCTGCTCCTTTTTCTTAACAGGATTTTCTGCTTCCTTGACCATCTTTGAGCCCACGGTCTTGCAAAAGCCTGCAAGTGTCGTCCTGCATTTGTTGAAAGAACAGAATTGGTTGAGAGAATGAGCGATCTCCTAAAGATGCTTGGGTTTGGGGCACGTTGGGGAGGTTGTTTCATGCAGGTGAGCGAAAGAACAAGGAGCGGGTGTTACTGGGTCTCAACTTCGTATTTGAGGACGTGTGAGTAGAAGCTGTGGTTGGCGTTCTCGTGCACCATCACGAACACCTCCCTGCAGCCCGAGGTGCTGCAGGTTCCCTCCCAGCAGCCTCTGTTCTGGGTGAGGGGGTGGATGTTCTCAGCCTGCACCAGCACCTTGGCGATGCCGTGCATTTTCAGTTTGAACTGGACGTTGCGGTTGGCCGGCAGCAGGCCCGAGAGCGGCTCCAGGATCTCGTAGTCTTGCAGCCACTTGCTGTAGCTCCGGGGGAAGGCCGGCCACTTCACCTCCGTGTTCAGGCACCTGATGAGGTAGTTGAAGATGTAGTCATAATTACCAGGGTCCGACTTCTTCTTGGAGTAGATTTTGAGAACGAAGCTCCCGGCGTGCGGGAGGTGGACCTTCAGCTCGATCTGGTTCCCGCGGTGGGTCTGCAGCACGTGCCGCCTGCCCATGTCCTCCGCCAGGCTGCTGCCGTCGGTGTGCAGCGAGGTCAGGACGCTGATGTCCTTGCCCAGGGTGAAGGTGAAGGAGCAGCGCCCGTCGTTGGTGTGCAGGACGGGCTCGCGGTGCGACGGCCGCAGGAAGCCCTGGTGCTCCGAGAACCAGCTCGGCCCGACGGGCTGGTGCAGGTCCCTGGGGAAGCGCGTGGCCTCGTCCACGGACTCGCACTCCACCACGTACTCCACCACGCACTTGTAGACGTCATCCGAAGCCTCGGCCTTGGAGGGCTTGGCAAAGATCTCCAGCTTGTGACTCCCCGTCTTTTGCGGGTAGACATCCAGCTTCATTCCGTGTTTTATCAGAGTCATCAAACCGTGTTTCTCTGCCCCCTTCAGCTTAAACATGAATAACGTGCCAGGACGGCACTCCACGGATACAGAGGCTTTTCCATTTACTAGGAAATACAGAAGAAAAGAGGCTGCATGGGAGTGTCAGTACAGTTTTTTGCATCTACCCCCTTGTTCTGGGAAGGCTAATCTGGCCCAATAAATTGCTGTTTCTCTAGCAGTAAAACCAAGAGCTTCAACTGGCAGGTCACAGCTTGTCAGCTGTCTGCTTAGCCCAGTGTCCCTCAGAAAGCATGAGAGTGGCCTTTGTTTGGGATATGTGCATTTATCCTCTTCTGATACACCCCGACACGGAGCTGTGCTCTGATAGAATGTGAAAGCCTGTGTGAAATGTACCTGAAAGTACCATCAGGCCAGACTGGATGGGGTTTGGGGCAACCTGGTCTAGCAGATGGTGTCCCTGCCCATGGTGGGGGGTTGGAACGAGACGGGCTTTAAGGTCCCTTCCAACCTAAACCATTGTGGACTTCTGTAATTCTGGGATCGTGAAGGGCTGAATTAGAGGTGATTAGACCCGATTGCCAGCCCAGTAGCTGCTCCCAGGAGCTTCAAAGTGCAGGAACTCTCTCCAGTATGTAGATATGAGATTAATCTACCTCCCCTGTGAGCCTGTTCCCAAACAGCTTGAAGTCTTCATCAAGTCCTAAAATGTTGATGCCCTTAAGTTTTAACTCTGTTCTTAGCATTCACAGATTAGCCACCCAGTTAAATTCCTGCAGCTCTTGGAAAATCCAAGGAAAGGGGGTCTTAAGCGTGGGCCTCGTCATTCAGTCATGGCACCTGAGTGGTTTTATGTTAAAGGAGCTGCTGGACTCACTCAGGTTGCTCGGCACTGCCTGAAGAGGTGCCCAGTGGTGTGTGTTGGATGTGGGATGCACGAGGGAAGGAAGAGGCTCTGTGGCTTCTCCCTTACCTGTCTGGATGATGGGAGTGTCCGGGTGTGCAGCCAGCAGCCCCAGCGTGTAGAAGTTGCTGTTGTGCAGCATGTTGTTCTCAAACTCCTTCAGCGTCAGCGTGGGCTTAAGGAGCTGCCAGTTACTGTTATCTGGGAAGTGATTGTTAATGAACAGGGCCGGGTGAGTCAGAAAGTAAAACTCATTGTACCTGGGAGAAGGGAGAAATTAGGGAAAATGAGTAATTACAAATAGTGGATTCTTCCCCCGCACAGTGGTGGTGGTTTCGGCAGGAGGATGCCGGAGTGGTTTGAGCTGCTGATAAACTGAGATCCGTGGGTTTGAAATTCCCCAGGCAGAGAAGAAACCTGAGCTCTGGCCTTCCGTTTCCAGGGCAAATGCTGAGCTTTGGGATAAACCCTGGGTATTTGCACTATTCCCTTGCACCCACAGGCTCCTGGAAAAAGAGGGAGGCACTGGGTGTTGGCTGCAGTCGACTCAGAGAAGCTGCGAATCGAGTGCCACGGACTGTGGCCTGAACTGAAGATGTGACAAGCAAACCCAGCTGGCTTTCAGCGGTGTGTGACGTGCTGCTCAGGGCTGCTGCCTCACCTCTCTGCAGGCCGTGCTCCATGCCTTGTACAGGCAGCCTGGCTACCTTGCCAGGGGCTTTGGGTCTTCCTGTGGCACCAAATGCGTCCGTTTGGTTTGCCAATGCCATCAGCTTTCCCTCTGCCTTTGTGGAGGGTTTATTTCCCTCTGCCTTTGTGGAGGGTTTATTCAATAAGACAGAGGGGGCTCTTTACCTGTAGGTGAACTTGGTGAAGGAATCATCCACAGAACCGCTCCCCCAGGTGCTGTCCAGTAAATGCCACCTTCCCTCAAGGTAGACGGCGTTCCAGGCGTGGTCAGAGTCCCCGGTAAAGGTCTGCCCTGTCTTGTACCCGTGTCCCTTGGCATGTCCCGAGAGCTTCTTGCACTGAATCCCTGCAAGACTGAGAGGAAGTTATAAGCTGCAGCAGGAGAGTTCTGTTTTAAACCCGTCAGGTCCTTCCGGGGAAGGAGAAAAGGTGATGATGCCTGAGGTGTTGGGTGGGGCTGTTTGTTTTTGTAGCCTTTGCACAGGGACTGAGAGAGCATCCTGCTGGAGGAAGGGCCTTTTCTCTCCCACTTTTTGCATATTCCCAGTCTTTTTTGCCTGATGCACCATCAATTCAACGCTGTTAGAGGATGACAAAGATAAAGTGTTCTTAATTGCTCTCTGTCTTGTTACTCAGTGGAATCCCTTTGCTGCTGTCCACAATTAGCCCATGTAATTATAAATTAAAAGCACAGGCTGTTCTCTCCCCGTGACGGTGGGCCTGGTGTTTGACACCAGCTAAGGTATCTCAGACCTCACGGGATTGTGGATGCTGATTTAGTTTCCTGAAAGAATGAGCTTGTGCTCGCCCAGGGTAGGAATGATTAAATAGTCTCTTTCTAAAATCATGATGAATACCTGTGTGGATGTGTAAATAAGATTTAAATAAGCACTGTGCTAATAAGCTCTCTGTTGATGGATTCTAACATTGGCATCTTATTTCACCATTAATCTAAAATTGCTTCACTTGGAGCGTTGTCTTTTGTGTAGGACAGCATTGACATTTTTCTTCTTCATTGAGAAGTGTGTTAAATGGAACAACTACCTTAAGTAATAAAGTGTGCAGGCTTCCAGAGCGAGGTTGTCTGCATAATGTGGGTTTAGCTCAGGAGAAAAGTGATATTTATGGGGAAGATAATTAGCATGGTTGTTAAGAAGTGGAGGCCTGATAACAGATACTGGCTGGCAATTGGCAGTGCAGTGGAGCTTGTAGGGAGGGCTGCTTTTCCCGGGGAGAGGATGCTGGTTTCCAGGGGAGGCGGGCACTTCAGCAAAGGAGAGGATGGAGCAGGGATAGTGGGCACTGCCTGTTCCACGAGTATCCAGAACAAACAGGCCAGGCTGGAAGGAGTGCCACAGAGAAACCTGGTGCTGCGGGTGGTCTGGAAGGCCTTTGCCAGCCCACAGGCCCCTGTGAGTCAAATTCTAACGTGGAGCTGGGCAGTAAATCTGGAACAACCCCACTGACAGGACTGGTGAGAGCTTGGATTTGCATGATGTAACTGAGACTAGGAGCTGGCCTGGGAGCTTTAGGGGAAGATTTGATCCTAGGAGTTTCGAGGAGCTAAGTACCAAATTCCCACTAATTTCATGGGGATTGGCGTCTAATCCTTCCAGGCTTCTCCAGACATTCTCGTTAGCTGGGATATTCGGAGGGAACATTAAGGGACAAGTTCTGCTCTCACGGTGCTCTCAATTACAGCGAAGGTTGGCAAAGCAGCAAGAAGAGTTTGTGCTTGGATGTGTTCAAAGTTCCCAAAATAAAGACCAGGGCATTTAAACTGGTCTCTCTAGTAATGGACAGACAAAAATCCAAGCGAAAACATCCTGTAAAGGAGCAATGCTGCATTGGTGAAAAGGGTGCTCACGTCTCTCTCCTTGTGTCAATGACTTTATACAGATAAATTAAGCAGGCAGAGAGAAGATTGGGAAGATCTCCAGAAGTGGTTGAAGTGGCAGTGCGAGGTTGAAGATGACCTAGATACAAAATGGACTGGAAGGAACTGAATTAAGAAAACAGTTGGCAACGTTTGCTTGGTGCAGCAAGGAGATTAAACACAAAGTTGCTTTTCCGCCTCAAAAACGGTAGGAAATAGTCAGGCTTTTACTACAGGTGTCACTGGAATTCAATGGCATCTTCTTCCCTTTGATTTTAGGTTGACTTTGATCATTTCATCTAAAAAAGGAGCAAATCTGGCTTCTCCAGAAGGAGACAGAATGGTTTATGCTTGTGGTAGGTAGGTGTACGCCTCTGTGCCTGAAAAGAAGGAAAGCTACTGCCTGCAGGAAACGGGAGAGGCAAGAGGATGTGAAATCTGGAATATTTACAGACGAGTTATGAAGAAGCAGCAGCTAGCTAAGTGGTCAGATCCCCTTCAGGCAGTGAGGCCAGCTTTGCTCCCAAAGCTGCCGAAACCTCTCCAGGGAAAATAATTGTGCCTTCATCACTAACCCTGGTGAGCGAGTGTCTCCCTAATCCCAGGCTGCGAGGTTTGCCCTCAGTTAGATTCCCGAATTTGCACTGCTTCACTCAGCCATGCTACCTCCTCGAGTCTGCTTGTCAGCTGAGAAGCCAGCACTTGATAAGTGCTGCTGAAATATTGGTCAGGAGCCCGTGTTTGCGTTCCCTGCTATCACACCTGATGTTTGGAAAGTGATGCCTTATGGCCAGCTTCCCGCTATCCGTGCCCACCTTTCCTCCCTGACAGGAATCTCAGCTAATGGGAGGAAGTCTGGCTGCCAAAGCTGTGGTCAGAGGTGACAGTGTTGTGTCTGCAACAGGAATTGTTCCCTCTGGCACTGGGACAAGTAGGACTCAATCAATGTCACCCGCTGCCTTCAGCAGGACCTTTGGGGGGGACTCCTGGTGACTGGCAAACCGGGTTGTTTGTTCAAGTTCCCTCACAGGAGCTAGGGAAAAAAAGGCATGTTAAAACACCTTTTCCCCCCCAAAACCTGGCTCTGAAAAGCCTTTCTGTAAGATGAGCACTCTTTGCCTCCTGCCTTTCTGCTTAGACTCAGCGCAGGAGCAGAACAGAGCACGGGAAGGAGGGATGAGGAGATCTCTGTGCAGGAAAGGGGAGTCGTCTTTAAGCACAGTTTTTCAGGACAGGAGATAAACATTTTGCTAATATTTGACAATATAATAGTCTGGAGGACTGGGAGGTTTCCTGAATCACATAGTGACTAATCAGCCTGGAACTGAGGAATTGCAAGTAAATCAACAGAGCCTTTAAATAGTCAGAGATATCCTTGGAAAGATTAATGCTTTTAATGAACTAAGCATATGCTTTTAATGAACAGATGCAAATTCCCCCCTTCTAACTGCTAATAACTGTTCCATAGGATGCAGCTATAAATGCATACTTCACCACCCTATTTCTTCACTCTTTAGAAAACACCATCCAGTATCATAGAATGGTTTGGGTTGGAATGGACCAAATGTATATTGTGGGATATGGTGTTGGCTGGAAGCGTTTCAGCATCTGGCACAGTATGCTGGGGGTTTTTTTTAAATCTCTCCTTTTCCCTGTAGATTTTGTCTGTTCCATGGTGAAAACCTTCTCAAATCCTTTTGGATGGTGCGGAAAGCCAATTGTTACTTGCATATGCTATTAATAACTGGTCTGTGATTTTTCCAAGGGAGTGGAAGCTGGTTCCTGGGAGGGCCACCTTGCAAGCCCTCCCTCTTAGGATGACTTTAGGAAGTCCCTTCCAATCTCCTGTCCCTCAGCTGTCAGGTCCAGTCTTCTCCTTTTGGGCAACCCTTCTGCCTAAGGCCAAACCCCAAACTCTCCAAGCACCTTCACTGCTTTCCTCGCTGTGGATTTTGGGGGTTGCCTTGTGCAACGGCCATCTCCTTTCCTTACTGGGTTGGAGAAACACGAGGGAGAAGGGATTGGGGCTGCATCCCCGTGCTCCCTACCGAGGAAGGGGCTGCCTCTTCTTAGAAATGGCTTTGTGACTGTAAAGCCCCGCTCTGTGGGGGAAGTTGAGGTGACTAATCCCCAGTGAAGTCCATGAGATTTTGTTGGAGAAGAAAGGATTTTAGTCATGAAATGCCTAAAACGGGAATTGCAGTATTGGCCTCAGCAGTGCTGCCCCTCGAGCTTGGCCACAGAAAACAGTGTGGGAAGTGCAGGGCAGTGTCCCTGGGGTGCTCCTGGAAGGGGACGGGGCATCTCCAGAGGGTTTGGGGAAAGTTCCTCCTGGGACTCTGCCTACCTCTTGTGAGGGAGCGTGTTGGAGACAGCACTCCTTGTTCGAGTCTTGCGATGCTTTTAACCTTCACATCCAGATACTCCAAGGAAAATCCTACTTCTTCTAATCAAATTAGCTCCGTGTTTTCATCTGCCATTATGTTAATGCAATGCGAAGCTCAGCAGATGGCACCAAGTAAATTATGCTGGGGAGGGGGGTGGAGGGAGTGGAGGAGGGAGCAAAATTGACCTTTCTAGGACTTGCTGTTTTTCCACAGCACGGTTTGAAAGCTAAAGTTCCACGTCCTGCTTAAAGTCACATCAGTCAATGCAAAGGCAAGACAGGATAGGCATGGAGACGACAAGGGACGTTAACTCTCCCTGGCATTGAATGTTTCTGAACTTAATTTACCTGCACATGTGTTCGAAGAGCTCGGCGTAGCCCTCACAAATGCTCTTGCCCATCTGAAGCACATCTCTGGGCTTGCTCGACAGCTGGCTCTTGTTGTGGTAGCCCACGACATCGTATTCTGGGGGAAGGAACACAGACAAAAGTTCATCCGCAAGCCCGAGGCAACGGGATGGATGGGCAGCAGGAGCAACCCTCAGATCGCTTTTCATCTCCGTGGGCGGAGCGGAACGATCCTGGCTGTGCTGGGGAGCTGGCCTGGACACTGCAGAGGGACAGCTCTGTCCCTCATCACCCTCTGCTCTACGCTTGGGCTGGGCTTCAGCAGTTGGATCCAAATGGGAGGAAAGCTTTGATTTTTTTTGGGCAAAACGAGGGTCCTCAGGAACTGCCCTCAAGTGGAGGATCTACATTCTCAAGAGTTCCCAGTATAAACCAGAGCATGCTGCATTTGAGGGAGTCGGATTGGTGTCGCCTCAAGAGAAACCGCCGAGATTTTTGCACTCTTTACAAGCAATTTATATTAAAAACACTTGAAAAGCAGCTTGTTGGGAAACACCTGAAGTGGTTTGTTGCAATGAGAGTCACAGAACTGTAGAACAGTTTGGGTTGGAAGGGGCCCTAAAGCTAATCTCATTCCAATCTCCTGCCAGGCACAGGGACACCTTCCATTAGACCAGATTGCTCCAAGCCCTGTCCAGTCCGGTCATATCAGCACTTGGAAGCTCAGGAAGCCTTGGTTTGTTGGAATGAGTGCACAAGAGCAGCACAGCAGGGCTCCTTCAGACAGAGCTTGCAGAACTGGTCTGGGGAGGTTAATTCAATACCACCAACCTTGGCCCTGTCCACAACCTCTTCCTTCAAATACAGATGTATTTTTCTGACAAAGCTCTCAGGAATGCTGCATCAGCTGGTTCCCCCTCCCCTCGGTGCTGGGACAGAGGAGGAAAAGCAGCAGCAGCAGGCTGAGTGTGTGCTTTGATGAAATGCTGCCACTGCTTGCCTTTCATCCGAGGGGCTCAGCCGATGCCTCCTCGGCGTTGGCTCCAGGCACTGGGAAAGGCTGGCAGCCCCACCCTGGCTGTTCACTGACCACCAGCAGAGCTACGGGGCACTTTGGGGGGTGCTGGCTCCGTGGGGCTTTCTATTTGTGCCACAAATGACAGCTAAAATAATTATTTCCTTTAGTGCTGATGCTGCATGGGGATGGCAGCCCATCACAGGCAGGAATTCAATAGGGTGGGAAGAGGTGCCCAGAGAGCAGTGTTCTCACTTAAACTCCATCCAAGGAAGGAGTTTATGTCATCAGTGCAACTCCAGGATAGATCCATCGCATTTTTGCCAGCAGATTTAAATTCCCAACTCTGTTTCTTTTCCATGTGTGTAAATAGGTGTCAGTCTCACAGGAAGGAATGACAACCAGGGCCAAGGTGGTGTAAAAGATCTTGTGAGGAGATCCCAGCACAGCTGTCAGGGACAGAGACATCCCCTGCACGCCGAGGAGCATGGACTGACTCCAGCCAGGCCTGGCCCAGGTCGTGTGGGCAGCAATGGGTTAACAGCAGAGAGACAGAATAACCAGTGCTGGGTGAGTCAAAGCCTGGGCTTCAGGACGTGCAGTGAGATCAGCACTCTCCGTGCTGCAGGGCAAGACTAAAGCAGTTTGGGACTGACCTAACCGTGCTAACCCTGTAGCTGCTGCTGTCAGTGGGTGTGAGATGAGGCCAGTGCTGCCCAAACTGCTCTTTTCCTCTCCATCACTTGGCCTGCACTGCAGCAGAGCCCCAGCAGGATGTGTGGGAGGTGAGGGAAAGGACAGCTCTGCCTCTCTGCCCCCAAGACTTAATGGGGAAGAAACATTTTTGCTTCTGTTATGCAAAACGCCATCATGTTGCATATCCAGTTCCCCCCCATCAAGGCGCTGGGGTGGTAAGAAGCCCTCTTTGATGTGCCAGACGGGAAAGGCTGCTGCAAGTGCTGCCTCCTCCTCCTCTTCCCATCCCCAGATTAATGTGTTACTCCAGCCTGGGGACTGAGTAGGAAGGGGCAGGGGAACCTGAGCGGTTGCAGCTCTCAGGAGGGTTGGAAAGGTGCAGGCAGAGGCAGGAATTGCAATCACACAGCTGCCAGTGTGGGACATGGGGCTGGGCAAGGCAGCTGGATGGTTCCTGGTGGTACCTGGGGGACACTGGGACCCTCCCAGAGCACAGGCACCAGCATCAGACTGTGCCAAAGGGGCTGTATCGGGCTGTGGGGACTCAGCACAGGGATGGAAATCAAACTTAGAATGGTTTGAGTGGGAAGGGACCTTAAAGATCATCTCATTCCAGCCTCCCTGCCATGGGCAGGGACACCTTCCACTAGACCAGGTTGCTTCTGCAGTCTGGATCATCGCTTGCTCCCTTTCCATCCCCTCAAAACCGGGCTCTGGTGGTGTTGGGTGGCTCTGAAGGTGACAAGCAGGCCCCTGGTGTTGGGCAGCCTGGCTTTATGCTCTGGCTCTTGGGTGGTAGGGGCTTGTCTGGTCACACCTTGAATGGAGTTACAGGTTCATCATGTACCCACAAACCTTGTGGGGCCTGGCAGTGTGAGGAGAGGGACTGAGAAACAGAGGTGGTGAGAGAGCCTCTGGATGCATTTCTGGATAAAAACCTCCAGAAAGCCTTCATTGCACTCCCCACACGGAACTAACCCACGAACACAGAGTAAACTGCCATGGCAGTGGGGCAGGGGTGGCAGCGACAGCCTTATCTTCAGCTGCAGACCTCAGCCTACCTATGTGGTGGCATATCCACATCCATATGGCTCGGACCTTTTCCAGGTCAGTCCGGGCTTGCTGCAGCAGGGCTTTCACCAGGTCCTCCACGCTGTTCTTGACGTTCACCTGGGTGTGGGGAGGAAGCATGGCAAGCTCATGGTGAAGAGATCCCTGCCACAGATCTCCTGTCCTCCCCATCTCTTGTCCTTCTGAAGCCAGTGAGACCCCACCTGCCAGAGACTGCTCTGCCTCTGGCTTCCTTAGAAACAGAGCTACAGTGCTGTAGGTCTGTGTATTTTTGGTTATAGTTCCCAGAGTGGGATCTCTTTGCTGATGTTTAAAGGGAAAAGGTTTTTCACTTGTTTGGGAGATTATGATGCCGTTGCCCCATAGCTCAGCCTAAGCTCAGCCTAAGCTGGTGCTGGGACCAGGTTCATGGAACATCCCCTCAGGGGAGCTGGGAGGAGGACGGAGGCAAAAGCAAGACTTACTTTTAATGCATAGGCATCCAGCTTCTTAAACTGCTGCAGATCTACTGGCATGGATTTCAAAGAGGATTTGTCCCATGGATAGGCTGGGAAGAAAGGAGTTGTCATTGCTTTGGGAAGGGAGGGGGTGTTTTTCCTGGCAGTATGGTGGAACAAGGGGACAGAGCTCCTGTCTGGCCCATAGAGACATCCATCAGCGGGTGCTTAGGGAGCAGAGGACACGAGGGCACCCGCAGAGGTCCCTGCCAGCTGCATGGAAAGCAGGAGCCATCCTGTCTAGTCGGCTGGGATTTGTGCAGGGCTGGAGTGCGAGCTGCCCCTGCAACTTTGGCACTGCATAACAGCGTGGAAAATCCTGGGATATTGTGTGGAGGGGCAGGAGAACAGTGCAGAAGTGTTAGGGAAAATCTGTACCGTGCAAGCCTTAGGAAACACACAACTTCTTAAAAAAACCCCAGCACTAAGGAGGTGGGTTTCTCCAGGAGTTTTGCACGGTAAAGGGCCGCAGCTCTGCAGGGATTCAGGCACACGAGGAATGTACCACTGGGAGCAGTCAGACTGAACCTGCTGTGCCTACCCTCTGCATCTTTGCAGCCTCTGAGCTCCTGGTTCTACTCGGTGTGAACAAAGGGTTAATAACTTGCCCCAATTAACCAGATAACTGATTCTTTTTTAACAGTCTTGGAATGAGCTGACACTGCTGTCTCCCATCGGTGAGCCATGGGGGATGGATGGACATATCCCCTGGACCTGAGCCCTCCCTGCTCTGCTGGCTGGAGAGGGGAGAACTGAGACAGCCATCTGCCTGTCCCGTGCTGTCAGAGCTGCTCAGGACTGACAGATTCCTCTGGCTATCTCTGTAGGGTTGTTATTTCTCTAGGCTAAAAGGATTTAAAAGAGAACCTGGAGTGAAAACACTGTTGTGTGACTCCTGAGTGCTGGGAGAGGTGAGTGGATGGTGCCGTGGAGCTGCTGTTTGCCTGAAGTGCCTCGGGCTGTGTAGGGGCACAGCTGGTCACTCCCCCCTTTGTTCTTGACCCGTGTCAGGCCAGTGGGACACCCCTGTGCCTGCTCAGCAGGTGCTGGGAGTGGCATGCAGGAGGGGCTCCCAGAGCATCCTGTGCCGGCTGAGGAGCCAGCAGTGCCTCTGAAATTTATTATCCATCCTCTGCTCCTGCTCCACCTCCCCAAAATGGGCTCTGGCCCCAGCTCCAGCCTGCTCAGGGGGTGGCCAGAGGATCTATTCCTGGCTTGCAAAGGTGTGTTGTTAATGTGAGCCCTGCTCTTGAAAAACCTCCACCCAGGGAGGGGGTTTGGGGCATCCCCCATCCCACATGCCAGTGCTGCCTGGCAGGTGGGATGCAGGCACATCCCTGGGCTGGGCAGGCGCCTGCCTGCCAAAATCAGCGTGTGGGCACACGGCACCTATTTCTTAATAGGCTGGTTTGTGCATCTGTGCTTTCCCTGAAAAGAGGTGTTACGCTGACCTAAAGAGAGAGAAAGCAGATTTACACGTTCAAAGGTTCCCACTCTCTGCAGCTCTGAAAATTACTTTTTGCCTTTTCGGTAAGGGGATGGTCTTTTTTTTTTTAAATGTGGTTATCAGGTTTTGTCCTTGCCAGGTTCTGTCTGCAGAGGCTCTGTGCAGGAGTGGGATCCACAGTGCCTCGGACAGTCCTGTGCCTTGTGCCTGGGTAGGGAGCCTTGGGAAGGGCTCGGGCACGTGTGAGATTCCCAGAGCCACTCCCCTGTGCCATCCCGATGAGCAGGGGCTGGGGAAGCTGAGCACTGCTCGTGCTGATGGATAGTTACCGTGGAGGTCCTTTGCTCCCGGCGGCCGCGGGGCCTCAGTCCTCTGGAAAGCTGCAAAGCAGAGAAGGGAGAGGGGGGAGGAGGAGGTTGTTGCTCGCAGAAAAAAAGATAAATAGAAACAAATTATTGCGGGGAGCAGGACTGGGTGGAAAAAGCTGGAACTGAGGCTCCTCTTTGCCCATTCCCTTCCATTTGGACATGGAAGTCAGCACCCTGCGGAATGTGCTCCGCATCCCCTCCCTGCCATCCTGCAGAGCCCACGTTCCCAGCAGTCAGGCATCTCCCGTTCTAGCTCGAGGGTTGGGGACATCAAACCCCAGCCCACCACGGCCAAACCTCCCCAGGCGTGGAAGAAGGGAGCGCTGAGCTCCAGAGCTGTTAGATGATAACCTCGGTGGGAGCTGGGGGATTGCCGAGGGACACCAGAGTGTCACCACCCACCTTACCCCAGGGCCAGAGGAGGAGGAGACACCCACATCCCAGGAGCAGAAGAATTTTGCTCCTCAAGCCCTGGTCATGGGCAGGGTCCAGCAGCCTGTGCCCTTCAGCAGCCTCCCCACGGGAAGAAGGAGCCTGTCTCCTGGGAGCGGCCTCCCAGGGAGGGAGAGCTTGGAGACACGCTAGGGTAGAGCAGAGCCTCACCTTTGTTGTCGTGTCCTCTCAGCCTCTGGGAACCTGCAACAAGCCCGGCAGGGTTAGTGGGATCCCCTCAGCCCCGCCCGGGCTCCCCGGCTCCGGTGAAGGGAAGGGAGGAGGATGGGCTGAGCCACTGCCGGGGTTGGGAGCTGGGGCTGTACCTTTTCCCAAGGAGAGTCTCTTGATGAGCTGGGGGCTGGTATCCTCGCGGTGAATCTCCACTGTCACTTGGGTTCCTGCAAGAAACAGTGACAAACTCCCTAAAAAGGGAAAACTAACCAGGATATGGAGGAGAGGGCAGGAGTGCCTGCCGAGGCAGCTCTGAACTTTAGACAAAGCAGCAGCTCTGGTGATAGCTGAGGTTTATCACCATATTAAAGAGCTCTTGATGGAGCTGCAGCAGGCAGAGGATCAATGTCTTTCATTGATTTTTCTTGGAATTAAACAGAAAAAGGCTTGAGGTGATGAAAATGGTTAGACTTGTGATACTAAAATGTCTGACAAAGGCCACTGCCTGTAAGAGGCGGCGTCCTGGCAGGGCCAGCTGTGGTCCAGGCATGCCCTGATGCTCCAGAAAAACCTCCCCTGGAAACCTGGTCTTTAAAGTTTTGGAGAGGGAAATGCCAGAAAAAGAGTGAGGGGATCTCTTATAAAAACTACCTGAACTTTGTTTGACAGAGGCTGCATTTTTTGGGCAGGTATTTCAGAAGGGTTTGCAGCTCCCCAGGTTCCCTGGAGGAGCTCCACGTGCTCCTGGGCTTCTGTTTCGGATCAGGCAGAGGTTACTCGGGAAGGTCAAGATGTTAATGCACCTCGGGGCTGCCATCCAGCAGTACCTCCTACACGTTCATCAGGAGCCTCATGACATTTGGGGTTTTCCTTGAAAGTCAGCGCTTGGAACTGGCTAATGAGGTGGGAATCTACATTTTCATCAAAGAATAAGTTTTTCTGCAGCATTTACCTCTAGAAAAAGTGAAGTTTCTCCTGTGATTATGCAGAGAGGTTCAATATCCTTTAAGCCCCAAAACCAGAAAGCAAGAAAAACTGTAAAACCTGTAAAACCTAAATCTTAGAGCTGGACTGCAGTTCTAGGATGGTTGCAGATATCAGGGTGTCGGAACAGAGCTGGCTGGTGTATTTTGTCAGCTAATGCAAAGGTAAAATGAAGTTGTTTCTCAAAGGGAAGGCTTTATCCAAATGGTTTGATTTCCTTAAAATTTTTATATTTTTGGGGTCCTTTTTTATTGCTCAGGATTATTTTTACCTTGCTTTTTTGTGGGTTTTCTCCCCAACTTTCACTTTCTAAGTTTCCCCCCATACATTAAAATTCTTTGTTTTCAAGAAACAAACTTACTGGTGATGAATGCCTTCTGCTGATGAGTTTAAAAGGCATTTAACAAATGAAAAAAAGTAATTGCACAGGAATTTTTCAACGTGCCATATCACTGCTTTAAAAACTGATGGCATGAAATGGCTGCTGGTGCTTCTATGATTTTTTAATTTAACTATTCCTGATCAAGATATCCTTCATAAAGAATCATAGAATGGTTTGGGTCGGAAGGGACCTTAAAGATCCTCTTGTTCCAACTCCCTGCCACTAGACCAGGTTGCTCCAAGCTCAGAGAAGCACTTGCTGTTCTCCTTGTGTTTTGTGGCCAGACAAGTCCTTGGCCAGCAAGTGCTTTGAGGGGCAGCTGTCCCAGGGTGGGATGGTTTCTCTCTTTTGGGATGTTCTGGGGTTATTTTATTGGAGAGAAGGCTTGTTGGGAGCTCAGTGGAGCCCCGCTCTGTCTCTCGGGTCACCACGTACCTTTGTCGGGGCCCGAAGTGATGGGCGGTGTCTGCTCGCAGGGATCCGCGGGGCCGCGCCGGCCTGGGGGACACAAAGGAGACATCTCAGTGCCTCGCAGAGAGCGGAGCAGTCAGCAAGGATGGGGTTAAATCAGCCGTGCTCCGCAGCGAGGTAAGGAACGACTCGGGAAGCTCAACCTGAGATGCATTGCTCCCGGTCCGTGCCCGACCCCTCTCCAGAAGGACGCTCCAGCCCAGCCTGCAGCTGCTCGGGGCGGGGGTGCCCGGACCAGGGGGCGTTTGGGGAGGTGGGCGGGAGGGAAGGGCCGTGCTGGGGGCTTGGAGGCGAAGTGGGAACTCCGGTGTGGTTGTCAGCAGCTCATCCTCATCCTCAGCTCTCCCCTCGGGGCGACCCTGGCTGCCTGGGCCCCGGGGCAGGGGGAGGTGTGGGCAGGGTGCGCGCAGGACAAACCCGTGCCCCGGGCAGGGAGCGAGTGCCAGGGGACAGCGAGCCCTCGCTCCGGGCTCTGGTGCCTGTTGGCCAGGCTGAGCTCTCGCTGTTTTTCCCGGGGGGATCCCCGTCCCACCGGCCGCCAGAAGCCGGGGAGGAGGCTGGGTCTCACAGCCCTGTGGCCATGGCAAGGATCAGTCCCCAGAGCCACGGCATCTTGGGGAGGGAGGCCACGGCCTCTCTGCCTCACTGGGGCTGGGGATTATATAAGTTTGAAAATATTGTGGCAGCACCAGCGGTGACAGAGGCCTCATCAGGACATTAACACGGCTGGTGAAAGGGGAATTCATTAACCCTTGTGGTGCCAGAGGAGCCAAAGCTCTGCCTGCCCCTCCGGTGTCTGAATTCCCCCCTCCCAGGGGTTTAAACTGTGCCTAAGGTAGAGCTGCAAGGGAAGGATTCCCATGTGCATGCTAAATACTCCCGCCATTAATTCAGGGTGGGAAATGATCGATACCAGCCTCTTACTCGCTTGTAGAGGAGGCTGACTCTGCAGCTCTGGTTGCAGAACCTCTTGAGCATGACAGAGAGAAAGAGATTGCAGGATATTTATCTGCTTCCTGGAGTGGAGGCTTTTGTTGCCTGCTTTGTAAAAAAAGCGCCCAGGTAGTGCCTTGCCATGAAATATCATTTGCTCCCAGCCTGTGAGCGGCCTCCAGCCACCACTGATTACAGAGGGACTTGGATCAGGGCTCCTGCCAGGCATCCTGCTGGGAGCAGCCCTGGCTTTTGCACGCTGCCGTTGCTTGACCTGTGGAAGCAAAGCTCCTCCTTGGTGTAACTAAAATCCACTGTCTAGCAGACAGTTCCCTGTCTCTTGCTCTACCTTTGCCCCTGCCTTTCTCTGCTAAGACACGGTAGGCTTAGACTGCCAGGAAAGCAAGTGGGATGGTCTGAGTCCCTTCCCTGGGAGCTGCTCCATAGTTCTGGGGTCACCTCCTCAGATGTTCCTCCTCAACTATTTTAGGGCAGAAGGCTGGGAATTGGCAGTGGAACACTGAGAACTAGCAGCCACATCATTCCTGGTCAGCAATCCCACCTGCCTTGCACTCAGTCTCTGAGGAGGGAGATGAAGAAAGGACTGGTGGGGAGAGGGTTGAAGAGGTTCTTTGCATCCCCCAGACCCTACTTTAAGCTGTGTGAATGCTGGGGAAGTCTCTGGAAGCTCTGGCTGCAACCTGAGCAATTGGGGGCACCGAATTTCCCCTGCCATCAGCTGGCTGTGAAATGTAAGAGCTCCGTGCTCTTGTAATCCGACCGAGCTCCGTGGCAGGAGAATCCCTGCAGATGGATGTGCGGGGGCTCGGCAGGGCCGCCCCTGTGCATCCTGCCCCGAAAGCACCGGGAAGGGATGGGTCGTGTGAGGCACATTTATGCCCGAGAGGCACAGCTTGGAGCTTTGGGTTGTGCGCTGGGGTTGGTTTCTCACGGAGCAAGAGGGTGACGTACCGTTCAGGCCCGTGCCCTGGGATCTGCTGTTCCCATTGCCGTCACCCTCCGAACCTGCAAGACACAAACGGGAAATTGGCAGGGTCCTCGTGCACTGAAGTGCTGGCACTGCCTGAAGGCCGAGCACCCCGCTGCAGACCCTTTCATGCAACCCATTATCCCAGCTGAAGCCAGGTGTCATCGGGATCCACCTTCTGTCTCATCTGCAGCCTTGGCTGCAGTTCCTGTTGCTGAAGGATGAGATACCAGGGGGCAGGAAGTGCAATAGCCCAGGTCTAAGCTGCTTTGGTAGGATTTGCTCTTATTTGAGCAGGTGCTGGATGCCGTGCTTGATGGAGCATGGACACAACTTTGTGATAGCTGTGCCTATAGCTGTTAGCCTGGGACTGGCTGGCTGAAAGTTCAGCTGCTCTCCCGGGTTTTAGAGCAGGAATACTCATTCTCCTCCTGTTACTCCTGCAGGGAGGCTCCCCTTGCAGTTGCAGGGCACAGCCGTAGCTTTTTGGAAGACCCTCTGCAGGACAGCGAGCTGGGCCAGGGACGCTGTCCCAAACTGTAGCTATAAATGGCTCAGGACAGTGATCCTCGGAGACAAAGCCTGGGCACGCCGCAAACAAAACAGTTCTGCTCCTGTGCTCCGGGGCAGCGGGTGCTGCTGAGGGGTGAAGCTGCCGAGCCCTCTCCCTGCTCCCTTTGCACAGCCCAGAGAGCCCGTGGGGGCACCTCGGGGGCAGCGCAGGGCACAGCACGGGGCAGACACAGCCCTGGCGTGGGTGTCCCCGCGTGTCCCTGCCCGCGCGGCCGGGGCCGCACGCACTGCGGCCGGACACGGCGCAGCTCGGAGCGTGGCTCCAGCACGGCGCTGCTGCACCAGCGGGGACACGCTGCGCTCCTGCACAAAATCCGGCGTTTGGGAGTTTGGCAGCAGGTGTGCAAAGAGGAGAAAGAGGAGGAGAAGCCCGAACCCTGCTCCAAAGCTGCTGCTTCTCTTCTCCGTGTGCAGCTGCAGCCCTGCCCTTACCTGCGCTTCGGCCGCCTCCCGTCTGCCCCTCTCGCTGCCCCTTCTCCTTGCTCGCTGCCTCCTCGGGGCGCACGATAAGCAGCAGATTGATGGTGACTGCGCTGGGATCTGCCTTAAAGTCCATGGTACCCATCAGCGCATGGCCGGGGCGCCGGTGCTGCCGCCGCTGCGCCGAGCGGCCGCGAGTGCTGCCCAGCCTTGGCACGGCGAGCGCGCTCCCGCCCCGCGCAGCCCCGGCCCTGCCAGCTGC